>JANAVB010038419.1:5247370-5429870 GCA_029216955.1 Iris pallida
TTAGTGGTAGCCCATGCAGGTCCTGAAGTCGCAATTAGTGCTATGTCGTAGCAGCACTCGTCTTAGAGTGTTGACTACGAGCCTGTGTTACATATAGGAGGTGGTAGTCTAAGAGTACTCAATTACAGTAGGATCTTTCCTTGCTTATCTTGCTTACCGTCTTTGATATTGATTTAATGTATTCTAGCTGTCCTCCTTTGATATAATCCTTTTTGTGCCATATTGATATCTTCCTTTCAATCTGTCTCCAGGATGGTTATGACTCATTCTCCCGGTGAGGAGCATGGGGAGACGGAGAGGTCTGCTACCTCTGGCGGACAGGCTCCAGTCACTTTCCATGCAGTTGGGACTTCAGTAGGGGCTCTCGGGGGTACTCCTCCAGCACTCTCAATGACTGTCCCTGGAGTCACTGCGGGTGCTCTTCCTGTAGTGCCGGGGGCTACGACGGAAGCTGTCGGGGGTGTTCCTCCTCCTCCTCAGCAGGGGACTCCTCTGCCGGTGGTGGGAGCTATTCCTCCGTTGCCTCATCTGCCTACAGATATGGTGTAGATGCTCGCATTTTTTCAGCAGGTGCTTGAGTCCCAACGGGCCCAGCACGAGGCACAGATGAGACAGACTGAGGCAATGCGCCAGGACATGGAGGATGCCCATAACTTGGCCCTGGCTACGATGGAGCGTGGGGCTCCACAGCGGGAGGTGCAGCAGCAGAAGCCTGGAGATCCAGGCTTTCAAGAAGATGGGTCCGAGGGATTTCAGAGGGATCAAGGGCATTGTTTATGCTGATGACTGGCTCGAGGATATCGAGCGTCAGATGAGGGCCTTCCGCCTGGCAGACGACCTTGGGTCAAGGTGGTTGGCTTGTAGTTATTAGATGGTGCCCGGATATGGTTCTGAAATGAGCCGACTCTTGCAGGAGAGGGCCACACTTGGGCTGAGTTTTGGGCCCTGTTCAAAGAGAAGTTCTTTTCTCCCACAGACAAGATCGACCTAGTACGGCAGTTTCAGAACCTGCAGCAGGGCAGTATGACTGTGAAGGAGTATGCGACGGAGTTCGACCGGCTGAGCCGATACGCCGAGTACATAGTGAGCGACCCAGTGATCCGAGCAGAGCGCTTCCGGGAGGGATTGGCATAGGATATCAAGATCCTGATCCGTTCCTTCTATGCGACATATGCAGAGGTCTATGCGGAGGCTCGGAAGGTGGAGAGAGAGTGGGGCTTGAAGCCGAAGAGGGATCGTAATTTGTTTTCGGGGGCCAGTAGCAGCGCGGGGGCTGCTAAGCGCCCTCAGCTTCAGCATCAGCCGTTCCAGCATCATCAGCAGCAGGTGCAGGCCAGGGTACCTGTCCAGAGGGTTCAGCAGCGTCAGGGGTAGGATAATCCTCCGTGCCACTACTGCAAGAAGTCCGATTACCTCTTTGAGTTCTGTAGGAGGAGGCTGGGGTTGTGCCTCTTTTGCGGTGCCGCTGGGCATCAGATGCGGGAGTGTCCTAAGAACCCCCGTATTGCTGGAGCAGCTCAGAGGGCACCTGTTCCGAGGGCACCAGCTAGTGTGCATGTAGTTCAGCAGCGGAGTCCACTTTCGACCCAGCAACAGCAGTTTGTCCAGCACCGCCAGCAGAAGGGTGTTCAGGGTAGAGCTTTTGCCCTTGTAGCCAAGAAGTTGGAGCCTATAGCAGATGTTGTCGCAGGTTCTATTCTGCTTGATTCTTTTCCTGCTTTAGCCTTGTTTGATTCTGATGCTACGCACAGTTTTGTGTCTGTTTCTTTTGCTCTTAGGCACAATATCATTGCTGAGTATCTTGGTAGGACTTGCATGATTATGACTGGGAATGATATCATCCTGGTTAATAATGTTTGCAAGGGGCGGAGAGTTTCTTTGAGAGGCCGGGAGCTGAGTGCGTGTTTGCTCGTAATGCCACTTCCGAGCTACGATGTGGTACTCGGTATGGACTGGTTGAGCATGTACCATGCTAGCATAGATTGCAGAGGAGGCAGGATTCTGTTCAGGCCGCCGGGAGATCCGGAGTTTGAGTTCACCAGGGGTGCAGCGGAGCCAGGAGATAGATTCTGCGGAGCGTTGTTGGCGGGGCCGGTGTTGCCAGATCCACTTATTGCTGAGTTCTTGGATGTTTTTTCTGAGGAGTTGCCCGGGATGCCGCCAGATCGTGATGTTGAGTTTTCTATAGACCTAATGCCGGGCGCTGAGCCTATCTCACAGCACGTCTATAGAATCAACAACAGTGAGTTAGCGGAGTTGAAGAAACAGGTCGACGAGCTGGAGGACAAAGGCTTTATCCGATCTAGTTATTCACCTTGGGACGTGCCAGTTCTTTTCGTCCCGAAGAAGAATGGTACGGTACATATGTGCATTGATTACAGGGTGCTCAACAACCTTACCATCAAGAACAAGTATCCTTTGCCAAGGATTGATGACTTGTTCGACCAGTTGAGCGGGGCAAGGGTGTTCTCGAAGATCGACTTGCGTATCGAGTACCATCAGCTGAAGGTGAAGCGGGATGACATTCCGAAGACTGCATTTCGGACTCGTTATGGCCAGTATGAGTATACCATCATGCCGTTTGGGTTGACCAACGCCCCGGCGGTATTCATGAACTTGATGAATAAGGTATTCCATCAGTACCTTGACAAGTTCGTAGTGGTCTTCATCGATGACATTCTCATCTATTCGAAGACGCCAGAGGAGCACGAGGAGCACCTGAGGATTGTGCTGGACACTCTCAGGAGGGAGCAGCTGTATGGGAAGCTGTCGAAGTGCGAGTTCTTTTTTGATCGCGTGGAGTTCCTAGGCCATGTTATCTCTGGCGAGGGGATTTCAGTGGATCCGAAGAAGATTTCTGCAGTGGAGTCCTGGTCTACGCCGAGCTCAGTAGCAGAGGTTCGGAGTTTTTTGGGTCTGGCAGGTTATTACCGGAGGTTCGTGCAGGACTTTTCCAGGATTGCCCAGTCGATGACCCGACTTACCAGGAAGGACGAGGAGTTTGTTTGGTCCGAGGAGTGCCAGGCCGCCTTTGAGGAGCTGAAGACGAGGTTGACTACGGCTCCTATCTTGACGCTGCCATCTGGGTCTGGTGGTTATACGATCTACAGTGACGCTTCAGAACGGGGTTTGGGTTGTGTACTTCAGCAGCACGGGAAGGTGATTGCCTATGCATCTAGGCAGTTACGTCCTCATGAGAGGAATACCCTACCCATGATCTAGAGCTGGCAGCGGTCATCTTTGCTTTGAAGCTGTGGAAACACTATCTGTACGGAGAGCGAGTTGAGATCTATACAGATTACAAGAGCTTGAAGTACGTGTTTACCCAGAAGGAGCTGAATATGAGGCAGAGGCGATGGTTAGAGCTGATGAAGGGTTTTGATATATCCATACAGTACCGTCCGAAGAAGGCCAACATGGTTGCGGATGCTTTGAGCAGGTATTCCGTGGCCATTTGTTTGACGATGGATCGTCACCTTCTGGCAGATCTCGAGAGCTTGGGCATAGAGGTGATAGTTCCAGGGTTTGAAGAGCAGATGTGGGGTCTCCAGGTGCAGTCAGAGCTGATGGACATAGTCAGGGCAGCTCAGTTTGAGGATAAGGCTCTGAGGGTCATCAGGGAGCAGGTCCGGGCAGGACTGTTGGATGAGTTCTCTATAGCGGGAGATGGGTCGTTGAGGCATGGTACCAGATTGTGCGTGCCGAGCGGAGGACTTCGAAAAAAGGTTCTTCAGGAGGCCCATCGTTCTCAGTACTCTATGCATCCTAGAGCCAACAAGATGTATAGAGACTTAAGACAGCATGTTTGGTGGTATGGCATGAAACGTGAGGTGGCTCAGTTCGTTTTTAGATGCTTGGTATGCCAGCAGGTGAAAGCCGGGAGGCAAAGACCCGATGGATTGCTCCAGCCACTACCCATTCCTGAGTGGAAGTGGGAGCATATCACTATGGACTTTGTATCTGGGCTTTCGCGCTCTCCAGAAGGGAAGGATGCTATTTGGGTCATTATTAATCGATTGACCAAATCGGTCCACTTTTTGCCTTTCAAGGTGGATTTGTCTACGGAGAGGCTGGCTGAGATGTACGTACGGCAGATAGTCCGATTGCACGGGGTTCCAGTGAGTATAGTCTCGGATCGGGACAGCCGATTCACTTCCCACTCCTGGAGGAGTTTGCAGCTTAGCTTGGGCACATCGCTCAAGTTCAGTACCGCATACCACCCCCAGACAGACGGGCAGTCGGAGAGGACGATTCAGACCCTTGAGGATATGCTTCGTATCTGTGTCTTGGACTTCGAGGGATCTTGGGAGGACCACATTCACTTGGTAGAGTTTGCTTACAACAACAGTGATGGAACTGGGGATTCCCAGGACCCTTCCTTTGGTGTGCGTATTGATCGATAGAAAGTTGAACAGATCAAATACGTGTTCTAACCCTTCATAGGCGAAAACTAGGGTTCACGAATTATACCTGCGGCGGAAAGGAGACAAGTAATTCCTGGCAATCTCGAGCGGACGACCCCAAGATCTTCTGCACGTATTCCTTCTTCGAGTTGGACGTCGTGTGGGCGACGATCTCCCAACCTTTTCTTCTCCTTGGCAGCACTCTCTTTCTCTCCTTACATGAATCACAAATTTAGAGAAAATTTCAGATTTCTAATCATTAATCTGGCGGCCAGAGAATAGAGGATATATATAGGCTACGGCAGGAACCATGAGGAGAAATTAGGGTTAGGTCTCCTAACGGATCTGGATATCCCGTGTTTAGCCCGAACACACAATCTAGGCCCATTAACAATAGCTCGGTCCACTAATGAGCTATTGTTGTACTACCTCCCTAATCCCAAATTATGTTTGTGGGCTCCTTTTATTATATGCTCGTTTGGCTCCCCATGTTAAGATATCGTATGTCCGTCGATCAAATTAATTTACTGACAACTATATTGATTCGACATCTTTTATCCTTAAGTAGTACCGCTCAACTTTATTTGTCATGTCGGATATAATCCACCTGCAGGGTTTACATGACAATCCTTATGAGCTCCTTAAGAGGACATCATTAACCCGATGTATCGGGACATGGATTTCATTTATAATCAACAGCCCGTCATACATACAATGTTATTACCTAATTCATAGAGATTGTTGATCCATAATAAATCTCACTCTTTTATGAGTCAAAGTAATGCACATTGCATATACATGTCCGTTATTATATCCGGATTAAGAAGCATCCATAATAACAGAGGTGTTTGTTCTCTTATGTAGTCAGTACAAAGAAAACAACCTCAAGTGGTCCTGTTTAATACACACAAAGTGTACTAGTGTAAACCTATAGTCAAGATAGACTAATACCAGATTACACTACAACCTTTCCAATAGATTGTCCAAGTCCATCTAGGTTGTGAACTATTTATATACTCCATAGGAAACTGATAATATGATCTTCTGTGTGACACCACACACCATATTATCTACAATATAGAATATCAGACATTTGTATTAACACTTGCAACAAATACAATATGCAAACATTTGCCCATATAATTCTCATTCAAAATTTAAGGAAATAAGGTTACTACAAAAGTGATGCTTTTAGTATATAACCCTAACAATCTCCCACTTTTGCTTTTCAGTATACTGTTACAAATCTCCCACTTATACTTAAAGCCATGCTGCTACACATCTGACTCCCATTCCCTCAACATGACCGTCAAAAGCCTTAGCTGGTAAGCTCTTTGTAAAGGGATCAGCTAGGTTGTCGGTTGATGCTATCTTGATCACAGCAACTTTTTTTTCTTTATGAAATCTCGTATCAGGTGGTACTTGCGCTCAATGTGTTTGCCTGTCTTATGGGCTCGTGGTTCCTTCGAGTTTGCAACTGCACCACTATTATCACAATAAAGTGTAATAGACTTAGGCAAACTAGGTACCACATCCAAGTCCAATAGAAAGTTTCTGAGCCAAACCGCTTCTTTGGCTGCCTCAGAGGCTGCCACATACTCGGCTTCCATAGTGGAATCAGCAATACATTTTTGCTTGATACTCCTCCACACAATGGCTCCACCTCCCAAAGTAAACACATAACCTGAGGTAGATTTCCTGGAATCCCTATCTGACTGAAAATCTGAGTCTGTATACCCCAAGGGAACTAAACTATCTGCCTGGTAAACTAGCATATACTCTTTAGTCCTTTTCAGGTACTTCAAAATATGCTTTACGGCAGTCCAGTGCTCTTGTCCTGGGTTAGACTGATATCTGCTGACCATGCCTACGGCAAAGCAGATGTCTGGTCTCGTACATAGCATTGCATACATTAAGCTTCCTACTGCTGAAGCATAAGGAACTGCTTTCATGTTCTCTATCTCTTTAGGTGTCCTCGGACACTGCTCCTTTGATAGAGCAATTCCATGTCTAAAAGGTAAGAAACCTTTCTTAGAATTTTGCATACTAAAACGAGTTAGTACAGTATCGATATAGGAAGCTTGGGATAAGCCCAACATCCTTTTCTTGCGATCTCGTAGAACTTTGATCCCAAGGATGTGACCTACTTCTCCCAAGTCATTCATATCAAACTGTTTGAATAACCATACCCTTACATCAGATAATACCTTAACATTGTTTCCAATGAGCAAGATGTCATCCACATAAAGTACTAGGAACACCACCACGTTTCCGTCACACTTTCTGTATACACATGATTCATCCTGACATTGATCAAATCCATATGATTTTATCACCTGATCAAAACAGATGTTCCAAGATCTGGAAGCTTGCTTAAGTCCATAAATGGACTTTTTGAGCTTACAAACAAGATGCTCCTGGCCCTTTTCAATGAACCCGTCTGGATGCTTCATCTAGATGTCTTCCTCAAGACTTCCATTAAGGAAAGCTGTCTTGACATCCATTTGCCAAATCTCATAATCGAGATGAGCTGCAATAGATAAAAGAATCCGAATAGACTTAAGCATGGCTACAGGAGAAAAGGTTTCCTCATAATCGATACCCTCTCTTTGAGTAAAACCTTTTGCTACAAGCCGAGCTTTAAAGGTTTCAACCTTACCGTCTGATCCTCTTTTTCTCTTATAGACCCACTTGCATCCAATGGCTTTTACACCAACGGGTGGTTCTACAAGCTTCCAGACCTGATTAGAACCCATAGATTCTATTTCAGATATCATGGCTTTTTGCCAAGACTCTGCATCTTTATCTTGGAGTGCTTCATTATAGGTACAGGGATCATAATTTTGTTTCTCAGGGACGAAGTCTGACGACTCTCCCAAGAACATATATCTATCAGGTTGTATCACAACCCTCCCACTACGACGAGACACTATCGGTTGTGGTGTAACATTTGTGACACATTGTGCAGTTATTTGTGGTTCATCCTCTTGTACTGTTGGTACTGAAGTACTTGGTGTCTCACGTCTCAGTTCTTCTAGAACAACTCTACTTGTGGGTTTATGGTTCATCACATAGTCTTCCTCTAAGAATCGGGCATTGGTGCTAACAATGACCTTCTGATCCTTAGGACTATAAAATAAACCTCCTTTCGTTCCTCTTGGATAGCCTACAAACAAGCGTACTTCTGTACGAGATTCCAACTTATCTGCTTTCCCATTCAGCACATGTGCTGGACTACCCCAAATGCGAACATGTTTCAGACTAGGCTTATGCCAAATCCACAGCTCTGTGGGAGTAAGAGGTACTGACTTAGAAGGAACCAAGTTCAAAATATAAGCTGCAGTCTCTAAGGCATATCCCCAAAACGAATCTGGCAAATCCGAATAACTCATCATTGATCTAACCATCTCCATAAGAGTTCTATTCCTTCTTTCGGCTACACCATTCTGTTGGGGCATTCCAGGTGCAGTCAATTGGAATACAATCCCAGCCTCTGATAAATAATCCCTAAACTCTCCAAAGAGGTACTCGCCACCACGATCTGATCGTAATGACTTGATATATTTTCCATGACGTTTCTCCGTTTCAGTCTTGTACTCTTTGAATTTCTTAAAGCAGTCAGACTTACGGCGCATCAAATAAATGTATCCATACCTTGAATAATCGTCAATAAATGTAACAAAATATTCAAAGCTACCTCTAGCTTGGATAGTCATGGGTCCACACAAATCAGAATGAACCAATTCCAACACATCTTTGGCCCTATACCCCTTTGCCGTAAAAGGCCTTTTGGTCATTTTACCTTCCAAGCAGGATTCACAGACTGGTAGTGCCTCCACTTCCAATGAACTCAAAGGTCCATCTTCAACCAGTCTTTGAATCCTTCTTAGGTTAATATGCCCCAATCGTAAGTGCCAAAGATATGTTTGGTTCATACAAGAAGGTTTTTTTTTCTCTTATTTAAGTTAGATGACATATTATTCATTTCCATAAGTTGCATTGTGGGCGAAATAGGATTAATGACATACAAATTATCAACCAATGCACCAGAACAGATAAAATGTTTATTCTTTCTAATAACAATATTGTCATTAAAATAAACTGAATATCCATCCTTAACTAACATAGAAACAGAAACTAAATTCCTTCTAAGTGAAGGTGCATAAAGACAATCTCTCAATGTCAAAGACTTATTTCTACCAAAAGATAAAGTAACATCTCCTAATGCATGTAGAAGCATGGAAAATACTAAAGAAAATGACTCATGCGGCCAGGAAAGATTCATGCGGCTCAGCAAACTCATGCGGCTCAGGGAGTCATGCGGCATAAGGAGCTATGCGACCCGAGGCATTCCATGCGGCTCAGAAGACACGTGGCCTGATAGTGCTCCCCTCCGACCCATGCTGCATTAATTGCTTTGACGGCTGACCCCTCTGAAAAGTTGACAGCCCTGACACAAAAGCAGGCAATTATGACTCTGTCATAATGATGAATCTCTAGGGAAGAGAAAAGAGATCTCTGACACAAATCTCCCGAGAGCCATAATGTAAAACCCCTAATTTTTCTACTATATATTTTTTTAAATAAATTTGGTAAAGATTAAAAAAAAAATTTCTATTGTACGTCGCGCGCAAAAATTCGTTTTCGAGTTTGCTCGACGAGTGCGATTGTGTGCGAACGTACATATTCTTTTTGAAAACATTTTTTCCTACTTTAAAAGTCTCAAAATAATATATAATAATTATTTTGCTATCCTTACCAAGTTGTTATTTTAATTACTAAAAACCTTCCTTTAGCATTTATTAATAATAAATAATATTTTTAATTGTATACTAGAAAAAGTATATCTATGTAAATATTATTTGTACAAACATATATTTTTGTAATTATTTATTTGTTTATTTTAAATAATAATGTATTTTCAAAATTAATTATTATAGTATTTTTGAAAAACATATTTTGAATATTTGTGACGATTTAAATTTTTATTTGATTCCATCGATACATTTAAATGTAAACTAATATCTATATTTGGAATTGATTTGATTTTAAACAAAGAGAATTTAATTTGATTTAAATTAGATATGGATTTGGATTTGGATTTGATTGCTTTTAATTTAAATTAGGAATTATCTATTATTGGGTTTAATTTACTCCTACTCCTTATCTAATTGGGAATTCCCACATCCTATAAATAGGCAGGTACTCGTCCACATTATTCATCTCCCACAAATTTTTTCCATAAATCTACGTGCATCGTGTCCGTGTTCATCCATAAATCTTATTCCATAATTACATTTACATTATCGTCTCTTCCGTGTCGGACACACCCCGACATCATCAAATTCCTACCTACTCCTAACCAGGCTATCTAATACCCACGGTCAGCACCCTAGCCATTCACCGGCCGTCCACAGCCCGACCTCGCCTGGCCACTCCGAACTCCCGATACCAACACCACCACCATGGTCATCCTCCTCCACTGCCAACCCATCTCCGCCTCCTCCGCACCCGGACACCCGACTCCCAACGCAGCAACCCGACACCATCACCGCCATCACCACCGTCTCCATCACGATCCCCTTCGCCGCCATCCTGCCACCACCAGTCACATCACCACCACGGAACACTCCAGCTCCCAGCCACCACCATCAACATCCTACCACCCTCGATCTCCGCGTCATCTCCCTTCCTTCCCGACAGCCCCCAAGACTCAACCACACCACCATCAACCCGGCCATGGACCCGACCACGCCACGGCCATCACTGCCAACGACAAACTACCCAAACCCAACCACCACCGACAACCCAGTATCCGACCAACACCATCATCAGAAGAAAACAAAAACCATAAATCCAAACCCTCACCTCGATGCCGCCGACGAGGACCGACCCCCGTGCTCCGCCCGCTCGCCGCCGCCGCGAGTAGCACAGCCAGTCACCACCGACGCCGTTCCTCCTCTCCGCGTCCGCCACCATGTCAGCAGCGCACCGTCGGCACCTCCGCCGGCGATCAAATCCCGCCTCACCACGTGCCACAACTGCTCGGAGCCGCCTGCTCCTCCACCCCGGTGGTCGCAGGCTCGGACCACCACCGCGAGCGGTGCCCCTAGCCCCCTGACCTTGCGACCGCCAACCGTGCGGAGCCGAGCCCGACCGCCTTCAGATCTCCTCGGGACAGCGAGCGTGTCCGCTGCGCCCGTCGAACCCTGGCCTCCCCTTCTGCAGCGCCGCGTCATCGACTTCGCGTGGCCGCCCTTCTGCCGTACTCGGCGCCGAAGACCCGCGAGCGCCGCCCTCTGTCGCGTTGACTGACGAGACGAGCGCCGCCCTCCGCCGTCTCGACGTCGTCGCGAGCTGCGCTCCCTCCGTTGATGCCCCACTGGCGAGAGCTCTCCACCGCCGGAGACCTACCCCGACCGTCGTGCCGCTCTCACGCCGGCGACCCCCTCTCTGGTAAACCCCTTCATCACTCCTCTCCTTTTTTAACTCTCTGTTCTCTGTACTCCCTCTCTCTCCCTTTGTGTTTTCGGAATAGGCATTGAATGGTTTTGGTTTATTTTTTTTATTTTTTTTAATTATTATTAATAGTTATTATTACTGATATTTCTATTATTATTATTATTAATATTATTATTATTACAATTATTAATAGTTTTTCTCTTTGCTTTCTTACAACAACAGTAGTATATATTCATTATTATAATTTATTGTTATTATTATTGCATGATAAAGAAAAGTCCCATATAGAGGGATTATAAATTATTATAGATATAAGTTAAAGACATTTTTATTTATCATTATTTATAATAATATTTTATTATTAATTACTATTATCTTTATTAACTACCAATATTGATAGTGGTTCTCAATATATTATAATATTTCCAACTGTACTGTCGTATTATTTTTGGTATCTTATTTATTTCTTTTTGGCCTATATAAATATATAGTTTGGGCTAGACGAATTTCGTTTGACAAAAAAGGGATTTTTTATGCTCTATATAATTTTCTAGAATTATATTCTATTTACCTAACAATATTTTAAATTAAATATAGCTTTCTACTTAAGACTATATTTGTACAAACTTAATATTTTAGCCTAAATAAAGTTCCATATTTTCAAGTGCTTAGCTAATTTTCTACTAATAAAACTTTATCTTCCAAGTATTATAAATTAGTTTTCAAAAATCATATATTTATTATTCGTCAAATTTTCTTCTATTCTTTCGACCATGACCAATCCCAATCTTTCCTATTCCTTTACCAATTTCGTACTACCATATGTCCATCCTAACCAATTTGACCTTTCAGGACTCAATGAAACTGCCCGTGCCACCATCCGAGGTCTCCTTGTACAGTTGTTGCACCAAAGTTGCAGATCGTGCCACCTTGATTATCGCAGCACACCAGGCGCTCTACCAGGCAAGACACCTTGCCATTTGCTGTTTAATTATTTTAGCTCATATTTCATGCATGTTCATTATTTTTTTTATGTAAAATAAACTGTGATACATAGCATAACTGTTAGAATTTACTGTTCAGTTTCCTGCTGTGTATTATTTTTCTTACAAATTAAACCTAGAGTTAATGGACCACCTTGTGTGTTGCATTCATTGGCCTTGACACGTTGTAAACACGAAGTTGTGTGTCACATGTAGGACACGGAAGTGCGTGATTGGCTGGCCACCAGTACGTACAAGCCGTGCGATAGGAATAACCGCTAATAGAAGTTGCATGCTAGTTTGACTTAGTGGTTATAGTGGTTTGTGTTATGGATACAACACAGTAGGCATTGGGCGGGAAGGACAATTCTTTAGTGTATGGGCTTCGATTCACTTTCCCTTTTGTAACCCGTGAGCTCCGCCGGAGACGCGGGTCAGATTACCCATGATTACTGACGGCCACTGACGATTCTGCGGAACGTCATGCTCTTACTGCTGGGGCCTCTGGTGCCCAAGAGGGGACTATGCCGATCCTATTTAGCCAGGGCCCATGCGTAGGAAGGATTGTTCTTAACAACATTTCACTTAGAATGGTAGGCTACCCTATCCGTTAGGTACGAGTACTTTTGGTTTGGGTACTTGTATTTGACCGTGGCTTGGAACAATAACTTGTCGCGAATTAGTTCGTCACGTCTTGTCCTTGTTTGGTTGTAGGTGTGACTTACTACTTCGATGAGAAGGTATTGAACCTTGTTGGGGTCCGGATACCATATTGAATTCATAGCATGGGAAGATACGTTACCGTGAATTAGTTTACCATCTCCTGTCCTTGTTTGGTTGGGGGGATGGTACGCTCGTTCAGTAGGTGCGTATTGGACCATGTTATAAATTCGATTTACTTATTTATTGAGCAATATTTATTCAGTTTATATGGCATGCTATTATGTGTCTTGTTACGTCCCTCTGAGGACCTGGTTGTCTTGCCAGGTGTGTGCTATTGTCTTTCGCAGGTGTTCTAGCTCTAGCCGTGATCTTCGCGATTTCTTCGAGGATGATTGCATTTGGATCGTCTTCGCTTCGCTCGCCACTCATTTCATTTTCTATATACTTTTCTTTATTTTGTTGGTAGTGGATTTGTCTCCGCCCAACATATTGTATCAAGACAAATTTATTCTCATTATATGATCTTTTATTCATTTATTCTGTGTGGATGAGATTAGTTATGGTTCTACTGCATTTTACAGCTTATGTATTTATACGAGGCTTCCATATATTGGAGTATACTTCGTATGAATACAGCTGGCATGTCTACGTTCCTAGTCCTACGTATTTTGGAACTGGGGCGTTACATGTTTTTGTGGTGGCCCATGCAGGTCAAGATAAATTGTTTGGTTATTTTACCATACCAAGCAAGCCTGCGTATAGGATTAGAAGTCTAGGATCTCATCCACATACTTGACCACTTTCTTCAATCTACCGTTTGACTCGTCAATTGCATCTTGCTTGCTTCCTTCCATCACTATTCTTATCTTCCCATCGTGCTTGCTAGAGATTGACCCTACTAGTTAATTGTCCCAAAATACCTTAAGTTAAATTCTTTAAGTTGGGTATAATATCTTACGACCTAGCAACCCCTTTGACCTAGTGACCTATATTAGCAAGCTTATTTAGATCCTAGAATCTAGAGGACCTAACCCGTCTAGCCAACCAAGGACTTGGACAAGAAAACTATAGGACGACTGTATGACTTAGAATCGTTCTATCTTCTTTAATTCTTAATCTGTCGTACCTATGTATTTACCGTTTTGACTAATGATGCTAATGTAGCCTAGTTTTACAAGCTTAGCCTTTTACCAAGCTTGTTCGTGACATATGTGTTAATGGAGGTACCCCACTAACATATTGTCTATCAGAACCGGTGCATGATGGTCTGATCAACCAAGTGCACTTTGGTTCGCTTTTGTCTATTACTCTACGTGGATGGAAACATAATTAAACGTAGCCCTTACAATCCATCCACGACTGCCTTGACAATTCCTTTGAAATTCTTTTCGGTCGTCTTTGAATCACGTACTCGTATTCGATAAGATCGTCTTTTGAACCCCTTAATGCTTTCGCCTTCACCTATTCTAGAAGGACGAACGCGTTATACTAGGATCTCCTCTAGCCTTTCTATCGATAATGACCATTATCACTCTATATTGCTTTCGTCTTCACCTAATTTAGGAGGACGGAAGCGTTGTGCTAGAAATTCCTCTAGCTATCCTATCACCTAATGATCATTATCACTCGGTGTTGCCATATCTTTGTCTTGAACTACTCAACCTTTCCTCGACCCTAATTCTACCATTTGGACTTTCTAATCACTTGAATTTAAGAGTGATTACAATCGTCTCTCAATCGTATCCTCAACCTAGACTACGACCATATAAACTTCGAACCCTTCTATCTACCGTTGTGCCCTCTCACCCCCCTACGAAATTCTTAATTTCGAGGACGAAATTTCTTTTAAGTTGGGTAGGATGTAAAACCCCTAATTTTTCTACTATATATATTTTTAAATAAATTTGGTAAAGATTATTTTTTTTTCTATTGTACGTCGCGCGCAAAAATTCGTTTTCGAGTTTGCTCGACGAGTGCGATTGTGTGCGAACGTACATATTCTTTTTGAAAACATTTTTTCCTACTTTAAAAGTCTCAAAATAATATATAATAATTATTGCTATCCTTACCAAGTTGTTATTTTAATTACTAAAAACCTTCATTTCTGCAATTATTAATAATAAATAATATTTTTAATTGTATACTAGAAAAAGTATATCTATGTAAATATTATTTGTACAAACATATATTTTTGTAATTATTTATTTGTTTATTTTAAATAATAATGTATTTTTGAAATTAATTATTATAGTATTTTTGAAAAACATATTTTGAATATTTGTGACGATTTAAATTTTTATTTGATTCCATGGATACATTTAAATGTAAACTAATATCTATATTTGGAATTGATTTGATTTTAAACAAAGAGAATTTAATTTGATTTAAATTAGATATGGATTTGGATTTGGATTTGATTGCTTTTAATTTAAATTAGGAATTATCTATTATTGGGTTTAATTTACTCCTACTCCTTATCTAATTAGGAATTCCCACATCCTATAAATAGGCAGGTACTCCTCCACATTATTCATCTCCCACAAATTTCTTCCATAAATCTACGTGCATCGTGTCCGTGTTCATCCACAAATCTTATTCCATAATTACATTTACATTATCGTCTCTTCCGTGTCGGACACACCCCGACATCATCAAATTCCTACCTACTCCTAACCAAGCTATCTACTACCCACGGTCAGCACCCTAGCCATTCACCGGCCGTCCACAGCCCGAACTCGCCTGGACACTTCGAACTCCCGATACCAACACCACCACCATGGTCATCCTCCTCCACTGCCAACCCATCTCCGCCTCCTCCGCACCCGGACACCCGACTCCCAACGCAGCAACCCGACACCATTACCGCCATCACCACCGCCTCCATCATGATCCCCTTCGCCGCCATCCTGCCACCACCAGTCACATCACCACCACGGAACACTCCAGCTCCCAGCCACCACCATCAACACCCTACCACCCTCGATCTCCGCATCATCTCCCTTCCTTCCCGACAGCCCCCAAGACTCAACCACACCACCATCAACCCGGCCATGGACCCGACCACGCCACGGCCATCACTGCCAACGACAAACTACCCAAACCCAACCACCACCGATAACCCAGTATCCGACCAACACCATCATCAGAAGAAAACAAAAACCACAAATCCAAACCCTCACCTCGATGCCGCCGACGAGGACCGACCCCCGTGTTCCGCCCGCTCGCCGCCGCCGCGAGTAGCACAGCCAGTCACCACCGACGCCGTTCTACCTCTCCGCGTCCGCCACCATGTCAGCAGCGCACCGTCGGCGCCTCTGCCGGCGATCAGATCCAGCCTCACCGTACGCCACAACTGCTCGGAGCCGCCTGCTCCTCCACCCCGGTGGTCGCAGGCTCGGACCACCACCGCGAGCGGCGCCCCTAGCCCCCTGACCTTGCGACCGCCAACCGTACGGAGCCGAGCCCGACCGCCTTCAGATCTCCTCGGGACAGCGAGCGTGTCCGCCGCGCCCGTCGAACCCTGGCCTCCCCTTCCGCAGCGTCGCGTCATCGACTTCGCGTGGCCACCCTTCTGCCGTGCTCGGCGCCGAAGACCCGCGAGCGCCGCCCTCTGTCGCGTTGACCGACGAGACGAGCGCCGCCCTCCGTCGTCTCGACGTCGTCGCGAGCTGCGCTCCCTCCGTTGATGCCCCACCGGCGAGAGCTCTCCACCGCCGGAGACCTACCCCGACCGTCGCGCCGCTCTCACGCCGGCGACCCCCTCTCCGGTAAACCCCTTCATCACTCCTCTCCTTTTTTAACTCTCTGTTCTCTGTACTCCCTCTCTCTCCCTTTGTGTTTTCGGAATAGGCATTGAATGGTTTTGGTTTATTTTTTTTATTTTTTTATTATTATTATTATTAATAGTTATTATTACTGATATTTCTATTATTATTATTATTAATATTATTATTATTACAATTATTAATAGTTTTTCTCTTTGCTTCCTTACAACAACAGTAGTATATATTCATTATTATAATTTATTGTTATTATTATTGCATGATAAAGAAAAGTCCCATATAGAGGGATTATACATTATTATAGATATAAGTTAAAGACATTTTTATTTATCATTATTTATAATAATATTTTGTTATTAATTACTATTATCTTTATTAACTACCAATATTGATAGTGGTTCTCAATATATTATAATATTTCCAACTGTACTGTCGTATTATTTTTGGTATCTTATTTATTTCTTTTTGGCCTATATAAATATATAGTTTGGGCTAGACGAATTTCGTTTGACAAAAAAGGGATTTTTTATGCTCTATATAATTTTCTAGAATTATATTCTATTTACCTAACAATATTTTAAATTAAATATAGCTTTCTACTTAAGACTATATTTGTACAAACTTAATATTTTAGCCTAAATAAAGTTCCATATTTTCAAGTGCTTAGCTAATTTTCTACTAATAAAACTTTATCTTCCAAGTATTATAAATTAGTTTTCAAAAATCATATATTTATTATTCGTCAAATTTTCTTCTATTCTTTCGACCATGACCAATCCCAATCTTTTCTATTCCTTTACCAATTTCGTACTACCATATGTCCATCCTAACCAATTTGACCTTTCAGGACTCAATGAAACTGCCCGTGCCACCATCCGAGGTCTCCTTGTACAGTTGTTGCACCAAAGTTGCAGATCGTGCCACCTTGATTATTGCAGCACACCAGGCGCTCTACCAGGCAAGACACCTTGCCATTTGCTGTTTAATTATTTTAGCTCATATTTCATGCATGTTCATTATTTTTTTATGCAAAATAAACTGTGATACATAGCATAACTGTTAGAATTTACTGTTCAGTTTCCTGCTGTGTATTATTTTTCTTACAAATTAAACCTAGAGTTAATGGACCACCTTGTGTGTTGCATTCATTGGCCTTGACACGTTGTAAACACGAAGTTGTGTGTCGCATATAGGACACGGAAGTGCGTGATTGGCTGGCCACCAGTACGTACAAGCCGTGCGATAGGAATAACCGCTAATAGAAGTTGCATGCTAGTTTGACTTAGTGGTTATAGTGGTTTGTGTTATGGATACAACACAGTAGGCATTGGGCGGGAAGGACAATTCTTTAGTGTATGGGCTTCGATTCACTTTTCCTTTTGTAACCCGTGAGCTCCGCCGGAGACGCGGGTCAGATTACCCATGATTACTGACGGCCACTGACGATTCTGCGGAACGTCATGCTCTTACTGCTGGGGCCTCTGGTGCCCAAGAGGGGACTACGTCGATCCTATTTAGCCAGGGCTGTTCTTAACAACATTTCACTTAGAATGGTAGGCTACCCTATCCGTTAGGTACGAGTACTTTTGGTTTGGGTACTTGTATCTGACCGTGGCTTGGAACAATAACTTGTCGCGGATTAGTTCGTCACGTCTTGTCCTTGTTTGGTTGTAGGTGTGACTTACTACTTCGATGAGAAGGTATTGAACCTTGTTGGGGTCCGGATACCATATTGAATTCATAGCATGGGAAGATACGTTACCGTGAATTAGTTTACCATCTCCTGTCCTTGTTTGGTTGGGGGGATGGTACGCTCGTTCAGTAGGTGCGTATTGGACCATGTTATAAATTCGATTTACTTATTTATTGAGCAATATTTATTCAGTTTATATGGCATGCTATTATGTGTCTTGTTACGTTCCTCTGAGGACCTGGTTATCTTGCCAGGTGTGTGCTATTGTCTTTCGCAGGTGTTCTAGCTCTAGCCGTGATCTTCGCGATTTCTTCGAGGATGATTGCATTTGGATCGTCTTCGCTTCGCTCGCCACTCATTTCATTTTCTATATACTTTTCTTTATTTTGTTGGTAGTGGATTTGTCTCCGCCCAACATATTGTATCAAGACAAATTTATTCTCATTATATGATCTTTTATTCATTTATTCTGTGTGGATGAGATTAGTTATGGTTCTACTGCATTTTACAGCTTATGTATTTATACGAGGCTTCCATATATTGGAGTATACTTCGTATGAATACAGCTGGCATGTCTACGTTCCTAGTCCTACGTATTTTGGGTCAAATCCCAATAATCTGGGACACGTGGCAGAAGAATAGATCTAATTTATTCGCAAATATCAGAAGATCATTATAAGGAAGATTTATTCCAATCAGCATTAATTGCTAATGGGATTTGGTGTAATCTACACCTAATGGCTCAGATTCGTCACAATCAGAAATGAACGGCCTGGATTGACCAATCCCCAGGCCGCCGCCATCTCCAAGATGTAATCATTGGCAACCCTAACGATGACATCCCACTATTATAAATAGCAGGGTGCCATTCCCTTGCAATAGACGATATCAGAGAGAAATACGTATATACAGAGAGACTTTTCCACATAGTCAGAGAGAAAATACACAGAGAGAGAGAGAGAAGCCAGAAGAGCAACAGAGGAGCAAGAAGAGCATTTCTTCATCAACGCCAACCATCTTTTCACAAGGAGCCAAGGCTGCATACCGATCGTCCAAGGAGTAAGGCAGGGCTGCCGTCGCCTTTCCGAGCCTCTATCGTCACCCCCCAGAATCTAAAATAAACAATTGTACTTAGACTGCTGTACCTAGGTTTTCGTCCCTAGGCTTTCTTTGTACAAGCGAGTTTGTAACGTGAAGTAAAAGTCCGGTCCTCCGATAATTGTTCTGTTCTTTTATATTTCATGGCAAACACAATGGCGACTCTGCTGGGGACGAACTTCTCCATGAATGAGGAGTTGGTGATGTAATCAGATGCAGCCAAGCTTGGCTCCACGCAACAAAAGATGGTCGTCCGCTTCGACCAACAGGCGTTTGAAGAGATGCTCTCCGAGGGAAGCGCTGGCCCGGTCCAGAAGCGTACCCGCACGACAAAGGCTCGCAGAGAGTGGAGGCCAAAATCATTTGCTCCTTCCCAAGCCCTCGACGAGATACCCTCTGTTGCTCAAGACGGTGAGAATGACTCTTCTGCGGCCCCACTTCAGACCATAGACAACTCTGCTGTCCCCAAGTCCGGCAGAAGAAAATACTATGATGTTGGACTTGCAGGGGCAAAGAGGAACTCTATGCGATCAGAGCCGCATAAGGATGTTAGCCGCAGGGAGAAAACTCATGCGGCTACATCAGCCAGCCGCATGAAGAAAACTCATGCGGCCACAACTGTCAGTCGCATAGCTTATGCGGCTACAGCTGCCAATCACATGGATGAAACCCATGCGGCCAGGAAAGTCAATCACTTGCAGAAAACCCATGCGGCCACAATTACCAACCGCATGTGGCCAGCCTGCACGGTCGTGGCTCCTAGCCGCACAAAAACAATTCATCCGACGGCAGAAGACAACCGCATGCAGACAGCCTGGACGGTACCCAACCCTAGCCGCATAACGTCCATTCCACGCTTCTCTCGATCAGTCTTCGACCGTCTCTCATGCGGTCCTGACCCTGATAGTTCTCTGGATGATAAGCCAGACTCTGTGGCTTTCAACTTGGACTCCTATTACGCACCCGCAAGTGCTAAAAGGAGGAAGTCTAGGGCAGCGCGGGCTCATCAGGCCCAGTCAGCTGTCCCAACCTCTGACTATCGGGGCGTCCCATTGATTATCACACGGGCCTCGGATGGGAAGTTATATACAACCGCTCGAGTCCAGCCCCCGGCGGCAAACGGACAGAGTGGTTCCTCTGACCTGCGGGAGGCGATCCTCCACA
Source organism: Iris pallida (assembly GCA_029216955.1). NCBI lineage: Eukaryota > Viridiplantae > Streptophyta > Magnoliopsida > Asparagales > Iridaceae > Iris > Iris pallida. The sequence continues at coordinate 5,267,619 of JANAVB010038419.1, forward strand.
AACGCAAGGAAAGAGAAGGAGTGTCGGCGTGCAAGGAGTCCTCTCTTGGACATAGCTGCACCCAAATCATCGTCAACTGCTGTTGCAACAACGCGGCAGTGACGGAAGATCGGCCATCCGTCTTTCAAAGGCAACAGCATCTAAGCTCAGAAGATGAGGCACCTCCTGTTGTCTCCTGCAATTCCGCTCAAAAGGTCCCCGCCGAAGGGAGAGGGAAAAAGACAAGTATCTCCAGTCCCAAGATATCAACCACTACAGCTAAGAAACTATTATCTAAACGGTTGTCCTCTACCGGTGTATTCCAACACACCCGTTCAAAGACCAAATCTACCGCGATAGAAATTCATCATCCACATCGCTGGGGGTTGAGGGAACTGGGGGTAGCACTCCTCCGAACATCCGTAACAATTCGATATTTTAAGGAGCCGAGCCCGGACAAACAACTCTTCCATCAGGTGCAACAGACGCTGATGTCTCCGAGGACATCCGTGACTCTCAAGACGAAGTAAATTCTGAGGCTGAGGGTACTGTTCCCTCCGAGTCCGAACCAGAAGACAATATTCTCACATATCCCAATGACTTCTCGGTATATGGGTATGACTCCGAGGGCACATCCTCCACCGTTCCTTCCATCACTTCTCATGTAAGGACGGTGTTCATGACGGACAACAATCAAGGTGGTTCCAGTGATCGCCAGCACATCGACAATCTCGAAGCCATATTACTTGCTTTGGTCAAGTCTGTAGACGAGATTAAAGCAGCCCTTCCAACTCTGTAAGGAGGGACGCCTGGCCAAACAAGCGCGGGTCCCGCAGTCAATGCGGACTGGAATTCGGCGGCACCAAACTCGGGCAACAATCCTCCCGAAATAATAGCCCCTACCACGACAGATGAGACCCGAGAAGTAAGGAGAGAGGTCCAGGAACTCCGAGCCATGTTCTATGCCCGAGAAAATGCTCAAGATCTCAGAATACGGCAACCATACCCTGCTGAATGGAGGGATGTTCCATTCCCACCAAAATATAAGCCGTTCAATATCAACCCATATGATGGCAAGACCTCAGCAAGTCGGTACATCACTTACTTCGAGGTCACCACCGACCATCTGCCCCATGATGATGCTATCCTCACTCGATTATTCATTGGGGCATTGGAAGGAGTCGCCTTCGACTGGTATCGCAATCTGCCGGACAACTGAATCCACTCCTTCGCCGGCTTCAAGCGCCTGTTCATGGAGAGGTTCTACGAAGTAGGACAAGACGTCACCATGTCCACCCTCATGGACGTCGTCCAAGGGGAGAAGGAGTTGACAAGGAACTATATTGAGCGGTTCCGCCAAACCGCCATGAAGTTGCCCTCCGGAAATCCAGATTCCTCTTTGATTGAGATCTGCCAAAAGAGACTGCTGCCAACAATCAGTCTCTGGATGGGCAAAAGTCAATTCAAAGATTGGAAGGCCTTCATCATCAGCGCCACAAGTGCCGAAGAACGACTGAAGAAGGCTCGCCAACTGGGATTGCACATCTCGGAAGGAGAAAGCAAGGGCAAGCGTCCCAACAACGATAATGGGGGTAACCCCTCCAACAATCGGGACAGCAAGGGGAAGCAGGCTATGGTGGCCGATACAACACAAAAACCTGAGCCGAAGTCCGCAGACAAATAATGGCCGCTAATCGATTACTCCTTCGAAGACAGTCACGTCAAGCCCATCTTGGACATGCTGATACAAGGGGACAGAATCCAGCTTCCTCCACCAAGATGGGAACCGCGGCCGGCAGAGATAGAGAATCTGAAATACTGCCATTATCATCGCTATGTTCATCATGCTACACACGATTGCTACCAGCTGAAGCAATACATCCAGAACCTCATCGATTCGAACGCTCTGGCCATCGATTTCGAAGAGATAACCGTGGCGGCCAATATGGTGTCCGTACAATTCGGCAGCTTCCCTCCGACGGAGACTCCAGACGGGGTAATCCCCGTCCCTCTGGCGACAATGGAGATTACCAATCTTCCACCTCCCCGAGATCAGGCTGCCGGTCTAGTACCCCTCACCACATCACGAGGAGAGGTCATGTGGATCCATCCAGACTTGGTGTCAGAAGTGACTCAGCCCACACCATCTTCCACCGACAAGAAAAAAAGTAGAAAAGTCAGGACATGCCACACAATTTTGACAGACAACGAGGAAGCTACAGCTGTCGTCACACGGTCCGGAGCGCAATCCCAACCTGTGGTTGACAATCCAGCTGAAAACTATCAACCCACTATAACTGATGCTCCGGGACCGGCTCAGCCTTCAACGACCGACAAGCCTAGGCCGAAGGAGACTCGCTTCGACAAATCTCTCCGAAAAGACGCAGCCCAAGGGCTAGAGAGGCCCTACAACTTTGACATCTTAGCACAATTGTCACTGTACGAACTCCTAAGGCTCTCCAAAGACGTTCGTATTACATTGAGCGAAGCACTCCAAAATGCCGATGCCTATCTGGCTCAATCCAACCTCACCGGGGAGGACTCACCCGTGGATCTCCAAGACAGCGCCTACACGGGAGCAATGCCCAACATCGTCTTCACTCCATAGGACATGCTCATCAAAACCAACCTACATGATCGCCCACTATACTATACGGGATACATCGGCGACGTGAAGGTGGATCGGATGCACATTGATCCTGGCTCTTCAATAAGCATCATCCCGAAGGGTCTGCTACATCATTTCCGTATCCCAATGCATCACCTGACACCTACAAGCACCGCCATCAGCGGTTTCAATTCGGACAGAAGCTACCCTATTGGGAAGATTCGTCTGAAGTGTCAAATTGGCGATCTCCAATCCGAAGTCACCTGCTACGTCATAGATGCAGACACTTCTTACAACATCCTCTTGTGGCGCCCATGGATACACGATTATATGATCGTGCCTTCCACGCCACACCAGTGCTTCAAATATGTCGACAAATACGACTTCGTAAAGACAGAATTTGCTGATATCGATCCCTTCAAAGGGGTCGAATCCTACTACTCAGACTCCTGCCTATACGAAAAGTCAAAGAGGCACCTTGATGAAGGAGACGTACAAGCTCATACCGAGACAGCCACGGGGTCAGAAGGACCCCTGACGATCCACCTCCAAGCTCGCAAACCAGGCAGGTCCGCACCCCTTACTGCCACTCTGCGGAAGGACGCGATCAGCCTCTCGGCGCAGGAGGAATGGATGATAATCCGGCTGCCAAGGTCCGACCAAGTGCCGATACCCACAACGGGGCCACTGACAATCAGACTGCCGAGAGTCGGTCAACCCCAAACAAAGAAGCTCAATCCCTCCGATAGGCCATTGACGATACGCCTTCCCAAGAAAGGTCGTGACCCCGACGCAAGGTCTGACACTTCTAGCGAACCGGCCACTCCTCGCTCCACCTCGAGTGCCAAACTGGGGGTCACTAGTCTGCCAACAACTCCACGCTCAACTCCATCAACTGAACCACTGACAATCAAGCTTTCCAGGTCGTCCTCTCAGTCTTCATTTACACAGGGGGTAGCCGAAGAGGAACCGGAGCTAGCCAAGTATGTGGCTGCCCACACTGATGTTCCCTCCGCTGGTGATGTAATCCCTTTAGAAAAGATACCTTACTTCATCAATAAAGGTTTATCTTTGAACTACACCGAGCTCAATAAGCTATGTACAATGTATGCTATAGAACACGGTATAGGAACTCATCTACACACACAAGTGACAAATGTGTACACCGCAATCCAGCTTACTCCAGTAGAAGACGCTTACCGAATAATCGAGGGAGGGGACCATCCAATCATCTTCGGCCGGATAAACAACCCGCATCCCTCCACCACAAAGGAAACCGACCTCGGGTCAGATACCGGAAGACTGCCTCTGTATCTGTATAGCCCACAATCCAAATATCTCATGCAAAAACAGGGGTATGATCGGGAGATGACGTCGGGTTTAAACTACGGCACTGGGCGACGATTACCTTTGAAGCCGCCAGTCCCGGTGGGTAAACCACGGGATTACTATAACAAAACTCGATGCGGGCTAGGGTATGTAACGTCCACTACGACTTCTGAGAGTTCAGATGAAGAATGCGACTGGCAATCACATTCAACCGGGTCACCAACTTTTGACTCCGATACCAGCATCGGAGACGTGTTCAGACAAGTCATGACAGTCAACATGGCATTCGTCGACGCTTATGAAGAAGATGAAGACATCCCCGAAATCCTCGAACTAGAACCGTAGGCCCAGCAGTTGGACGCACAATGGGAAAAGCGGTTCGAACAGAGAGAACCTCCTACTGAAGATGAGGTCACACAAGTGGATCTCGACAGCGAATCTTCTCCAAAACCAATTTTTGTCAGTAAAAGCCTAACAGACGAAGACCGGGAGTCGCTGCTAGAACTTGTCAGAGAATACATTGATGTGTTCGTCTGGAGCTATGAAGACATGCCAGGGTTAAATCCCGACATTGCTCTTCACAAACTCAACATTCGGCCAGATGCGAAGCCAGTCAAGCAACAACAGCGACGCTTTCGCCCAGGCATCATGGACGCGATCGAAGCTGAAGTCAAAAAACTGATAGCCAACGACTTCATTCGTGAGGAGCAACATCCCGATTGGGTCGCCAATATAGTACCCATCCTCAAAAAGAATGGGAAGATTCGAATCTGCATCGACTTCCGCAACCTGAACGAGGCGTGCCCCAAAGATAAATTTCTCCTTCCTATCACAGACATCATGATTGACAATACCTGCGGCTTCGAACGTATGTCATTCATGGATGGCTTCTCGGGGTACAACCAAATCAAAATGTCTCCTGACGACGAAAAGCATACATCATTCCAAATACCGATTGGCACATACTGCTACATAGTCATGCCTTTCGGTTTAAAGAATGCCGGTGCCACCTATCAAAGAGCGATGAGCATCATCTTCAGAGACCACTTACGCAAGACAATGGAGTGCTATGTTGACGATATAGCCGTTAAAAGCCGCTGTAAAGGAGACCATCTGCAGGATCTAAGGACGGTATTCGACCTAATACGAGCACACAATTTGAAAATGAACCCTACGAAGTCCTTTCTGGACGTATCCAGCGGGAAGTTCTTGGGCTTCATCATCACTGCAAAGGGTATCCATGTAGACCCTGAGAAGACAAAAGCAATCATGGAGATGGGTCCCCCGAGAAATCTTCGCGAACTCAGAGGCCTCCAAGGAAGGCTAACTTACATCATGAGGTTCATTTCTAACCTCTCCGGGCGATGCCGACCGTTCACGCACCTCATAAAGAAAAGAGTCTCATTCGTATGGGACGAAGAATGCCAGCGTGCTTTCGACAGCATCAAGGAATATTTGTCAAATCCTCCAGTTTTGGTGGCCTCGGTTCCTGGAAAACCATTCCTGCTCTACGTACGAGCAATAGAACACTCCCTCGGGGCTCTGCTGGCACAAAACAACGACGCAGGCCATGAGCAGGCCATATATTACCTCAGCCGAATGATGATTGGGCCAGAGCACCGATACACCGCGGTAGAGAAGGAATGCCTCGCCCTAGTATTCGCTATTCAGAAAACGCGGTATTATGTCACCGGACAAACGATACATGTGATCTCACGAGTCAACCCTCTCAGGATCCTCATGACTAAACCAGGGGCACTCAGCTCTCGCCTCGCTACATGGGCAATATTGCTGTCCCCTTATCATATGATCTTCGTCCCACAAAAGGCAGTCAAAGGTCAAGCCCTGACAGACTTCTTAGCAGCCCATCTGGGCTCGGAGTCCTCCAGAATATATGAAGAGATGCCAGATGAGGTCGCCGACTCACATGCAACCTCTTACGATGATATATGGCGAATGTTCTTCGACGGTGCTTCGAGGACCGGACCTAAAGGCAATATAGTCGTCGGAGTTGGGGTAGTGCTAATCTCTTCTTCCGGATTGGTGATTAATCGTGCTTATTCCCTCTCCGAGCGCTGCTCTAACAATGTGGCCGAGTACAACGTTCTGGTCATTGGCCTCCAACTTGCAAGAGAGCTGGGGGTAGAATACCTTGAAGCATACGGCGATTCCCAACTAATCGTCAATCAGATCCGGGGCTCATACGAGGTCCGCCACGAAGACATGATCCCCTATCACCAAATAGCGATTGACATCATCTCGTCGTTCAAGGGGTTCTTCATCGAACATGTCCCCAGACTCCAAAATATCGAAGCAGATGCCTTAGCCGGTCTTGCCGCTTCCCTAGCAGTTCTGAATTATGATCGCCAATCAGTGGATGTGATAGGCCACGAACTGGTCTGTCCCAAAAATAATGTGCAATTTCTGGCGAGTTATTCCGCACAGACGATCAAGGATGCCCCAGATTGGAGACAACCATTCATCGACTTCGTCGTCTACGACATCCTGCCCAAAAACCCAAAGGAAGCCACTTCCATCAGACGGCGTTCTCTCAGATTCTTCTACGATACAGAGACAAAAATGCTGTATCGCCGCTCCTACGACGGATTATTGCTTCGGTGTCTATCAAATACAGAAGCCAAAAAAGCCGTACGAAAAGCTCACGATGGTGTCTGTGGGGCCCACCAGCACGGTCCTAAATTGCAAGACCGCCTTCGACAAATGGACTACTATTGGCCCACGATGGTGGCAGATGCGATAGATTATGCTAGAAAATAGAAAGCCTGCCAAGTCCACGCGGACTTCATTCACCAACCGTCCGAGTTTCTACATCCGACAGTAGCGTCCTGGCCATTCGAAGCATGGGGAATGGATATCATTGGTCCAATCACCCCACCTTCCTCCCGAGGCCATCGCTTCATACTCGTAATCACTGATTACTTCTCCAAATGGGCGGAAGCTATCCCACTCGCAGAAGTTAAAACCTCGAACGTGATCAACTTCCTTAAGCATCACGTCATCTACCACTTCGGACTGCCCCAAAGGATCATCCATGATAATGGTCCGCAGTTTGCAAGCCACGCATTCTATCGATTTTGCGATAAGCACCGTATTCAGAATGTCACTTCAACACCATACAACCCGGCAGCAAACGAGTTGGCAGAGGCATTCAACAAAACAATCATCAAACTCCTCAAGAAGTTTGTCTCCTCCAACAAACGTGACTGGAACGAGAAGCTCGACGAATGCTTATGGGCTTATCGCACCACAGTCCGAACAGCCACCGGGAATACACTATTCTCCCTGGTATACGGGAGTGAGACAGTCCTCCCATTGGAGACTCAGATCCCCTCACTACGTGTCGCCCTCACACATCAATTGACAACGGACGACAACCACCATCGTCGGCTGCAGAAATTGGAGGCACTAGATGAAAAGCGCCTCTTGGCTCAGCAACGAATTGAGCTATACCAAGCACGCATCTCCGGGGCCTTCAATAAGAAGGTCAAAATCAGAACATTCCAGGTTGGCAATCTTGTTCTGGCAATACAGAGGCCGATGATCATGACTCACAAGACCGCCGGCAAATTCCAGCCAAAGTGGGAAGGCCCGTTTATCATTGAGACAGTATTCTCCAACGGTGCTTACCGCCTCGCAAAATAAAATAGAGACTTGCTCATGTTGCCCGTCAACGGCAAGTTCCTGAAGAAATATTATGTCTAAATGATATTTCAGATTATCGAGTCATGTACCCGTTGGTACCGCTGAACTCACGTCCACAACATTCCAGATTATCGAGTCATGTACCCGCTGGTACCGCTGAACTCACATCCACAACATTCCAGATTATCGAGTCATGTACCCGCTGGTACCGTTGAACTCACATCCACAACATTTCAGATTATCGAGCCATGTACCCGCTGGTGCCGCTGAACTCACACTTTCTCAATATTCTAGATTACCGAGTTATGTACCCGTTGGTGCCTCTGAACTCACATTCCGGTCACTCTTTCAGATAGTAAGTCACGTATGATTATACCTCTGAACTTTCTTCCTGGAAGAGATCCTCCTTCATGATCCACTACCCGCGCTTCCAGTGCACAAAAAGGGTAATCGATCCACAAATTTCCGAAACGACCATGTCCTTATTACCTCTGAGTCGTTTTCACTTCCACAAAAAAAAAAACCACCCCTCACATAGAACTTCCATGTCCTCCTACCTCTGATTTGTTCTATGTACCCCCTCTTCATTGAGCCCACTCCTGCCATGTCCTCATTACCTCTGAGTGGGAAGGCTCCATCGAAGAAACCTTCATGCTTGCCATGTCCACATTACCTCTGAACAAGTATGTAGGTCCCCTTTCGACCTATTATCTGTACCCACAACCGGAGTACGCCAAGGGTAATAGGTCCACAAACGTCCTCTGTTGACCACAAAATGTCATCTGTTGACCACAAATGTCCTCTGTTGACCACAAATGTCCTCTGTTGACCATCAATATCCTCCGTCGAGTTTACTCCTGCCATGTTCTCATTACCTCTGAGTAGGAAGACTCTACGTTTAAAAAACCTTCCTACTTGCCATGTCCTCGTTACCTCTGAGCAAGTATGTCGGTTCCCCTTCATCCTATTATCCGTATCCTAAACCAGGGTACGCCAAGGATAATAGGCCCACAAATATCCTCAGCTAAATTTCTCAGCACAAATCTACCACCTCAGCATTCCCTAGGAGCCCAGCTACTCTATGACATTCCTTTTCTCCATATCAAGAGCACCCATGACCACCTTGCTATGGTTGCTTCAGGGACTCTGACCAAAACTTGTTATCTCTACCTAAAACCAAGGTACGCCATGGGTAACAGGTCCACAAATATATCCCCTATACGGGGAAAAAACATCACCACAATATCACATGTATAACAAGCAATACAAATGAAGGGTAGAATGGAAAGTACTCTTTATTTGAAGGAAGAAAAAAGTATTACATATTTTCGGGACCACGTCCCTTTCAAAAAAAAGAAAAGAAAAGGCCGACTACATTTCAGCATTACTCAATTCTAGGAGGCGGTTTCTCACTGAGGTGCTCCTTCGCTCAATCCGTTGCCGAGCGCGACGCTCGGCCTCCTGGAGTAACCGCTCCTCATTGTCCAAGCCCAGGAGCGCCTGACAGTCATCTTCCAATTTCTTCAGGGCAGTCTCCAGCTCAGTCGAAGCTTGAGTAACCCTGTCAGCCTCCTGAACAATTAGCCCCCTGTCATTTCGGGCAGCATCAAGTTCAGACTCCAAGAAAGTCAGCTTCCTCTGAAGCACAAGGATCTGCTCCCGCGCCTCAGTAATCTCACGAGAGACAGACTCCTCCCGAGCCGTGACATTTTCATTCGCGTAACTCAATTGATCATACCGATCAGATAAGTCGCTGAGATCCTTCAGGATGGCCGGTCTGGTCTTATCCCGAGCAGCTCTGGTCCTTCTATAACAGCGATAAGGGAACCCCGCTCCTCGTTTATAACAGCAGACAGATCAGCCTGCCGCAATACTCGAAGCTCGGCCACCAGCTGATCAGCCTCCAACAATTTTGCCTCCAGAAGCGAAGCCACCCCTGCATCACCAGGAAGATCCCTAAGGATATTTACTTGACCGTAGGCGCATTATCGGGCCAAGGTGAAGGAGCTTCCCCTCTCCACAGCAGCCTCGATTCCCCTACTCAAATGACAATAAAACTGGCAACCACGTCCTGTAACGCGTCGTCCAGAACTTCAGCAGAGGATGGCGTCAGGGGAAAGCAGGGACGGCAACGTCGGAGAAATAACGATAGAGCTCGCCACCGGAGGAACGGAGTCCGAGTAGAATGATGCATGAATAGCGGCCAACTCATCTTCCTGTCGCCCGGAAAGCTTGGATACTCGGCAGGGCAGAAAGGTCGATTCTCGGAGCCACCGGAGCAGAGGATGACGCAAGGATCATCGTTCCCTACCCCGGCTGCCCCGATGATTGGCCCGCTAAACTCGAGCCCCCAGAAGGCCCATCAAGACAAGTCGGACGGTGAGGGGGTACACCCTCCTCCACCAATGCCCCTTCGGTTGGGACAGCCCCAACGACGTCCGTCCTCGGCACCGGAGGGGTAGGACCTGTATGTCCAGAATAACAATCAATCGACGTAACCCGAAGGACGTGATGATAGAGCAGATAGGCTTCCTTACAGGTCAAGATTCGGCTAATCTTACCAGGAGAGGGGCATGGAGGCTGCAGCTCATCCACAACTGGCATGGTCCCCTCACCCGCGATCCCCGAGTTAAACCCCGTCATGTCCTCTATCCCCGTCACCTTGAAGGGGGATACAGATTGATCTGTCTCATCTTGAAAAGGAGCAGGCTTGCAGGAATCCCCGTCATCCTGAGTCACCGCCTCGACATCTTGAAGCTCTTCTTCTTCTCCTGACGCCTAAAAGAAAGAACGAAGACGATTAGAATTGAAGCTTTTAAAAAAAAGGGGGGGAAGAAGGAATCGAGATCAGTTTTGTTACCTCTGACACAGGGGTAACTTCTTCTCCACTTTCTCTTATGGCTAGCAGGCGGTGCCTAGTCGCAACCAGCTTCCGGGATCGAGAAACACCGCCAACAGGAGAAACTTGCCTGCTACGTTTTGAAGCAGGACCAGGCGCAACGAGGGACTGATCCCCCAACGTCTCATCTGACGAAACAGGCGGTTGATCCACCTCTGCATCGGCCACTGGAAGGATAGAGTCAACTTTATCATGATCGTTGCCTTCGTCACCCTCAGCAGCGGAGTCCAAATCTGGTGCTTCGGCTCTAGTTTTTCTTTTCTTGGCCCCTTGAGAGCCTTCCTCCAGACCGGTACCAACAATAAAACTGGTACCCGGGTTAAAATCGACCGAGGGTTTGTTCGCCATGACATGATACAAAGCCGCCATATACAAGATATCCACTGACTCCTTAATAGCTGGGACCGAGAAAATGGTACGAGTATGGAAGGAATCATAATATTGCCAAGCTCTGATACCATCAAGAAGGCTACCTTCATAACCCAGACAAGAACTGGGGCTGTCCAGACAAAGTTGGCTGTATCCAAACTAGCCGGGCAAACCTGCTAGGCAGATAAGGCTCCAGAAAGACAGTGTTGCGACTATGATACACGAGATGTGCGGGACGAATGTTACGCAGCCATAGGAGCATCTGGCCATCCAGAAGCTGAAGGGGGCGCGATACCGTCAATATGTACAGTCTCTATGTCCCTGGCAGTAAAGCGAGGGACGGATACGAAAATATGATACTTATCTGCCCTCGCCAATGCCATCCGGCAAGCCCGTATGGTTTCACATTCCCAAGGCTCGTCACGATAGCGGAAGATAAATGCGTCATCATCAGTCACACCAGTCTTCAGAGCCCGGCCTCATCAAAGACGGGTAATGTATCAGCAGCCATCCCATCAAATAGTGATAGGGTAACTCAGTTCGTTCAAAATCCTTGGTCACGTCAGCGAGCAATGACTTTGGATGTGAAGGTACGAAGGCCACGGTGTATGCTGTACACCATGGCCGGGATGAGAGCTAGCCTGATTCGCAAACCTAACTTCACAGCCGGAAGGATGAAGTTACGACTAATTCTCTCAATAGAACCGGCTCCTCCCGAGACTACATAATTTCGTAGCCAGATCATCAAAAATCCTGCCAGAAGCGCTCTATCGGATAGCTCTTGAGTATCCTGGTAAAAGTAACCGAAAGTGTCAGTCTTGCTCCCTAAGCCGTCACTGATGGTGGCTACTCTCTTAGCCGACGACACCAAGTCCTTAACCGCTTCCCGAGATCGAGGGCGACGAGAGGTGACTCGACCTGAAGCATCTGCCGGGAAGAGATAGTGCACCCAATCCTTGGTATAGGGATCATTCCCTTCCGAGTTACCATCCTTTCGGGTTACTTGATGGCATGTGTTATAATGACACAATATCTCCTGGTAAAGAGCCACGAAGCCAGGATACCGTCGTTCCAAATCCTCGAGTTCCTCATTAGTGGGAGTATATGCTTCAAATGCTTCGTCCCCCCAAGGAAAGCTTGGAAACCGCGTGCATCTCATGGAGCGCGAGTCCCATCTCCCCTACAGGTGTGTAAAAAGTCCCCGTACGACAATTATACATCTCCAGCAGAGACATAAACAGCTTCTTGTTTATGGACAAGCCATGACTGGTACCTCGGATAGCGTGGTAAAGGCCAATCTCGCACAAAAAGACCTCATACTTCTGCAAAATCCAAGTAGACAAATTGATCCACGAGGGAATAGGGTGTACCCAACCAGGGAACGTCAACCGACCAACGGGATAGGAGCCTTTTCGAGCAAGTTGATTTATAAAAGTATCGGCAGTAGAGAATGTGAAGTTAGGGCCCGCCACATTCAGGAAAGAACCTGGGACCAACCCCGTCACAGAACAAGTAGTATGCACTTTGCCGGCAGTCACGGACTTCAGATTATTATTATAATGGATGTTCCCCACAAACATCCCACCTCTGGTAGGGGTTAAAGTCTCCCCCATCTTCGGTCCAACGTGAGCATATTGAACCAAGATAATGGGAAATGCCGCTCCATCTGGGGGATGCGGATCGCCATTCCGTTAAAAACAAAACTCCAATCCTCCGACACCTCTAAAACATGATCGTTCCCCACGGTCAAGGCGTCTCCAAAAAAGAATGCAGGCTTCAAGTACTCCCCTTCAAATTTCTCGGAATTATCATAGCATTAAGGAAATGGAAAGACTGATTCTTGATGGCATTCAATCTAGCCATAGGCTCATCGCTCGAAAACTGGTCCGTCATATGCTGAACAATATGGTCGTACCTATAGCCGAGAGCAGCTTGAGCGCTACCCACCAAGAGTTCTCCAGCAGCGTTAACCGACAGATTCACTGAAGAACAGACAGAGAAAAGTAATTTAAACGGAGGGATAAAAAAAGAGCTGATTGGGTGCTTTCAAACCCTAGGCGGCTCAAGAAAACATCCATGTGGCCCCATGAAGCTCTCATAAGTCTTATGTGGCTCCAAAAAGCCTCATACGGCTCAAGCCCAGAGGAACGCTTATGCGGCTCCGCACAATAAAAGTCCATGCGGTTTCGCGTCCCTTATGCGGCTTTGCCGACAAGGCGCGTATACAGACACGGCGGTTTTCTTATGCGGCTCGCAGCTCAGCCGTAGGGCGAACATGCGATTTACAAAGGCTCGTGCATAAAGTATGCGACATAGCCATGGCAGTTGGGATTCTCTAACTCACACATTGTCCTTACCAGTAATGGGAGGGCGAACGTCAGGATGAACATCAGGTACGATAACCTGCGGAGTATCAGCCGCAGTCGAGGCGGAAGTGGAGGCCGCCTTCTTGCCCTTTGCTGCCACGGTCTTCTTGGGAGCCATTAATTATCGAAGAAAGGAAGGGCAATCAAGATAGGGAAGGTCTGAGGAAGAAGAAAGAAAATAAAGAAGCCTTCTCTCTCTTCAAAACTCCTCCTATTTATAGGAAGACGGGAGAAGAAGGACACGTGGGCCAATGACCGACTCATGGAGAACGAAACCGACTCCTTGAGTTTTGTCTCCAAGATTCACCCAAGGCGTCAAATCCGAAAGATTTAATGAGCTGACCCATGGGATTCCCCCCTACAAAGACGGCGCTGAAACGAATTTGAGGCAATTAAAGACCCGCACACGTGGCGAGAAGCTATGCGGCTGAACAGTCCCTGCGGCTGAACCACCTACGCGGCTGAACAACCTATACGGTCAGGGTTTCATATGCGGCTAGAAGAATACAGCCATGCTTCTTATTCAAAGTATTTCAATTTTGCAAATTGAAAACTTTGAAGGGGGTCTTGTAGAAGCATGGAAAATACTAAAGAAAATGACTCATGCGGCCAGGAAAGATTCATGCGGCTCAGCAAACTCATGCGGCTCAGGGAGTCATGCGGCATAAGGAGCTATGCGGCCCGAGGTATTCCATGCGGCTCAGAAGACACGTGGCCTGACAGTGCTCCCCTCCGACCCATGCTGCATTAATTGCTTTGACGGCTGACCCCTCTGAAAAGTTGACAGCCCTGACACAAAAGCAGGCAATTATGACTCTGTCATAATGATGAATCTCTAGGGAAGAGAAAAGAGATCTCTGACACAAATCCCTCGAGAGCCATAAAAATGCCACGTTGCCTTGCCACGTGGGCGTTCGTATGCGGCTCACTTCTCATGCGGTTCAGAGGGAAACTGTCCTATGCGGCTCAGGCCAAGAAATGCCTCATGCGGCTCGAGCAAAGAACTTCTCATGCGGTTCAGAGTGAATCTGTCCTATGCGGCTCAGGCCAAGAAAGCCTCATGCGGCTCGAGCGAGGACTTCTCATGCGGTTCAAGAGGATCATGTCCATGCGGCTCAGGCGAATATGTACCTATACGGCTCATAAGGATTACTCCCTTGTGGTTCGAGGGCGCAAGTGAGGGCCACTGCCCAGGCAGCCCTGACACGTGGGCTATGCGGCTCAAATTCATATGCGGCTCATTCGTCATGCGGTCCAGATCCCCCCAGCAGCTCCTAGGACACGTGTCCTAAACCGATTAATTCCTCAGATTTGCTGCCATTAAAGATTGGGTCAAATCCCAATAATCTGGGACACGTGGCAGAAGAATAGATCTAATTTATTCGCAAATATCAGAAGATCATTATAAGAAAATTTATTCCAATCAGCATTAATTGCTAATGGGATTTGGTGTAATCTACACCTAATGGCTCGGATTCGTCACAATCAGAAACGAACGGCCTGGATTGACCAATCCCCAGGCCGCCGCCATCTCCAAGATGTAATCATTGGCAACCCTAACGATGACATCCCACTATTATAAATAGCAGGGTGCCATTCCCTTGCAATAGACGATATCAGAGAGAAATACGTATATACAGAGAGACTTTCCCCATAGTCAGAGAAAAATACACAGAGAGAGAGAGAGAGAAGCCAGAAGAGCAACAGAGGAGCAAGAAGAGCATTTCTTCATCAACGCCAACCATCTTTTCACAAGGAGCCAAGGCTGCATACCGATCGTCTAAGGAGTAAGACAGGGCTGCCGTCGCCTTCCCGAGCCTCTATCGTCACCCCCCAGAATCTAAAATAAACAATTGTACTTAGACTGCTGTACCTAGGTTTTCGTCCCTAGGCTTTCTTTGTACAAGCGAGTTTGTAACGTGAAGTAAAAGTCCGGTCCTCCGATAATTGTTCTGTTTTTTTATATTTCATGGCAAATAATGCAACGACCGATACTTTTGTAGCATCACCCATAAACAAGCATATCTCTCCATCACTGAGCCGTCTGATTTCCTGGAACCCCTGTAATGTATTACAGATATGATTAGTGGCTCCTGTATCTACACACCAGGTGTCGGTAGATAACACCGTTAAACATGTTTCAACTACTAGTAAATGAGATATACCTTCTTTGTTCCCTTGTTTGAGAAGTGGACATTCAGTCTTCCAATGTCCTGACCCTTTGCACTTGAAACATTTAACTTTCGGCTTTTTCACCGCGCCTTGAGGTCCCATGCCCTTCTTTACCAAGTTTGCCTGTTTCTGAATGTTATTCTTCTTCTTACCGCCTTTTGGCTTAGAAGTAGAAGCCTTTTCAGAAACAAAAACATGACCACTCTGTCTAAAGAGAGATTCAGCATCATGTAGCTCTTTTGCAAGTTCTGCCAAACTATACAACCTTTTGTTCATGTTGTAATTAAGGCAGAAATTGTCAAAACTTTTAGGCACAGTCCCGAGAATGATATCGACCTGGGTTTCCCCATCGATTTCAGCTCCAAGGATCTCCATCTCATTCAGATGACCCATCATCTTGAGAACATGATCCCTTACTGGTGTGCCCTCAGCCATTTTTGTATTCATCAAACATTTCATAGCAAATTGCCGAGCTGCTCTACTCTGATGTCTGAAGAGTTCCTTGAGATTATACATCATGTCATAAGCTGTGGCCATGGCCTGATGCTGATGTTGCAGTACATTTGACATAGATGCCAGAATGTAACACCGTGCCATCTCATCTGCCTTTTACCACTTCTTATAAGCCTCTTTGACCTTTTTATCGGAGTTAGCATCAGGCTTAGGTGGGCATTCCTCAACAAGTACATATTTGTACTCCTCAGCAGTCAGAACAATGTCCAAATTACGTTTCCAATCAATATAATTAGGTCCAGTAAGTTTGTTTTCTTTAAGAATCACCATAAGTGGACTGAAAGAACCCATTTTTTTGAAATCCTGAGAATCACATAAATAAAATTATGTAGGGCAAAAAAAACTTTTTGAATTAACTAAATATTGATTCCCTCAAAATAATAATAAGAAATTCACCAACACCTTGAACACCATGAATTTAGCATGCCACGATAGTGTGGACGTATACAAATTCAACTTTGTTCAAGTAGATTTTTTTATTAATTTTACTATCATGTCAATATAAATTTATGACAAATAAAATGAATATGCTGGTCTTGCTCTGGTCATACAAATAATAGCAGTGACTCCGATGGGGAGGATACCATTATTTGTATCTAAGTGTATACCATTACTTAATACTAAGTCCATTACCTTGTAATGAGTTCCTTCAGATGGAGAAGTGAACACATACTAGGTAACTTTCTACAATTATCCCTAAGGAAGTTTGTACTGGTGATCCATAATTATACTCATCCGATACGGAGGAAAGCACTAAAGCCAACACGCAAGTATAATTACATCACCTACAAAACAGTAATGGAGACCATAGGATTTATACTAAATAAAAATCCTCTCCCACTTAGTTATTTAACAATGAGAGTTTTTCTACTGGTTGATATTATGTCCATGTTGTCCATTATTAATGTAGGCTTGGTTTTTCAAAAAAAACAACCACACAATAATAAACATGCATAATTAGAAAAAGCAAAATGACAAAAATAAGAGAAAATATCCAACTATTATGGTCATCTTTGCTGCTCCGTCCTCAACTAGCCGAATCCAAAATTTGGCGCTGCGCAGATCTATATGGGGTTCGAAACAGCCACCACCCGCCATCACGATTGATCAAAAATAATTAAAATTACATCAATCCTATGCCTCCCGAAGGAGTTCACACATAATCTAGATTAAAAAATTAAATTAATAAGCACGATCAACCCTCGTGATTTTAATTACATCCACAGCAACAACAACATCCACGACATGTCCGTGGTTTAAACAACATAATCAAAAACATGCATTGGACCATAATAGTTGGATCTAAGATGCCTGCAAAACTGAGTTAGAACAGATCTACATCTACCGACTATTACATAGTACAAGTTTTATTGGACAACATGGACATATCAATCAATACGTAGATCCAAAGTGGCTCTGATACCAATTGATGGAACTGGGGATTCCCAGGACCCTTCCTTTGGTGTGCGTATTGATCGATAGAAAGTTAAACAGATCAAATACGTGTTCTAACCCTTCATAGGCGGAAACTAGGGTTCACGAATTATACCTACGGCAGAAAGGAGACAAGTAATTCCTGGCAATCTCGAGCGGACGATCCCAAGATCTTCTGCACGTATTCCTTCCTCGAGTTGGACGTCGTATGGGCGACGATCTCCCAACCTTTTCTTCTCCTTGGCAGCACTCTCTTTCTCTCCTTACGTGAATCACGAATTTAGAGAAAATTTTAGATTTCTAATCATTAATCTGGCGGCCAGAGAATAGAGGATATATATAGGCTACGACAGGGACCATGAGGAGAAATTAGGGTTAGGCCTCCTAACGGATCTGGATATCCCGTGTTCAGCCCGAACACACAATCCAGGCCCATTAACAATAGCTCGGTCCACTAATGAGCTATTGTTGTACTACCTCCCTAATCCCAAATTATGTTTGTGGGCTCCTTTTATTATATGCTCGTTTGGCTCCCCATGTTAAGATATCGTATGTCCGTCGATCAAATTAAGTTACTGACAACTATATTGATTCGACATCTTTTATCCTTAAGTAGTACCGCTTAACTTTATTTGTCATGTCGGATATAATCCACCTGCAGGGTTTACATGACAATCCTTATGAGCTCCTTAAGAGGACATCATTAACCCGATGTATCAGGACATTAATTCTATTTATAATCAACAGCCCATCATACATACAATGTTATTACCCAATTCATAGAGGTTGTTGATCCATAATGAATCTCACTCTTTTATGAGTCAAAGTAATGCACATTGCATATACATGTCCGTTATTATATCCGGATTAAGAGTACAAGCATCCATAATAACAGAGGTGTTTGTTCTCTTATGTAGTCAGTACAAAGAAAACAACCTCAAGTGGTCCTGTTCAATACACACAAAGTGTACTAGTATAAACCTATAGTCAAGATAGACTAATACCAGATTACACTACAACCTTTCCAATAGATTGTCCAAGTCCATCTAGGTTGTGAACTATTTATACACTCCATAGGAAACTGATAATATGATCTTCTGTGTGACACCACACACCATATTATCTACAATATAGAATATCAGACATTTGCATTAACACTTGCAACAAATACAATATGCAAACATTTGCCCATATGATTCTCATTCAAATTTAAGGAAATAAGGTTACTACAAAAGTGATGCTTTTAGTATATAACCCTAACAATCTCCCACTTTTGCTTTTCAGTATACTGTTACAAATCTCCCACTTATACTTAAAGCCATGCTGCTACACATCTGACTCCCATTCCCTCAACATGACTGTCAAAAGCCTTAGCTGGTAAGCTCTTTGTAAAGGGATCAGCTAGATTGTCGGTTGATGCTATCTTGATTACAGCAACTTTTTCTTTCTTTACGAAATCTCGTATCAGGTGGTACTTGCGCAATCTCTCCCCCTCTTCTTTTCTTCACTCCTAAGCAATCTCTCTCTCTCTCTCTCTTCATTTCATTCTTTCTTTTTTGAGCTTCTTCTTCAAGGAGATCCACATATAGGTAAGCTCTTAATCCCTCATAAATTTCCTCTTTATCATTTATTTCTTCATAATAAATGTAGAGGAGACCATTCTCTGTAGAGGAGACCATTCTCTACATTATGAACCTAGCTTTTATAGGTTTTCCCTAAAAACTAGTTTAGGAATTTTATTAGGGTTTTCCTTTTTAGAGAGGAATATATGTATATGTATATATATATTTATATGTATTTGTGTGTGTGTGTGTGTATAGGAGAGTGGTGGTGGTGGTGTCATGAGAGAGTGAGTGTGTGTGAGTATGTTTGAGTATGTGTGTGTGTCTATATATATACATGTGTGTGTGTGTATGTATTTATATATATAGGTAGGAGTGTGTGTGTGTGAGTGTCTATATATATATATATATATATATATATATATATATATATATATATATATATATATATATATATATATATGTAGATGTGTTTGTGTGTTTGAGAGTCTATATATATATATATATATATATATATATATATATATATATATATATATATATAGATAGATAGTTAGATAGATAATTAGAGTATATATATGTGTATGTATATATATAGATAGATAACTAGATAGCTAGATAGATATATATATAGATATATATATATATATAGATATATATATATATATATATATATATATATATATATATATATATATATATATATATATATAGAGAGAGAGAGAGGGGAAGGAGTAGTAAGAGGAGAGGTGGAAGTAGAAGGAGAAGAATAAGAAGAGCAGCAGCAGCAGTAGGCCTGCAGTAGCAGCAGCAGCAATAAGCAGAGCAGCAGCAGCAGCGAAGTAGAGCAGCAGCAGCAGCTAAGCACTAGCAGCAGCAGCAGCTTAGGCATGAGCATCAGCAGCAGTTAGCAGAAATAGCAGTAGGAGCAACAGTATAAGGAGGAGGGGAGGGAAAGGAATAAGAATTAGAAGAAGAAGAATGAGAAGAAGAATAAGAATAAGAATTAGAAGAAGAAGAATGAGAAGAAGAATAAGAAGAATAATTAGAAGAAGAAAAGGAATAAGAATTAGAAGAAGAAGAATTAGAAGAGGAAGAATTAGAAGTAGAAGAATAAGGAAAAGAATTAGAAGAAGAAGAATAAGGAAAAGAATGAGATGAAGGAAAAGAATAGGAAGAAGGAAAAGAATGAGAAGAAGGAAAAGAATAGGAAGAAGGAAAAGAATAAGGGGAAGGAAGAAATATGAAGAAGAATAAGGATAAGGAGAAGGAAAAAGGAAAGAAGAGTATTAGTGTAGGAATGTAGGAAATTAAATTAGAGAGGGTTGAGTGAATCGGATTTGGTGAAAGGGTGAAATTGAGTTCCGAGTGTCGGAACGCGTCCAAAATTGGATGAGACTTAGATTATGTGAATTAGATTTTGTGGGTAGGCTCCCGAGTTGAAATCGGAGTATCGTGTGGGAGTAGGACGATGGTATCGCAAGATATCATTGAGTATCTCGCGATACTCAAGATAATCGGTGATTCGGCAACATACGCCGTAATATGGACTGGATGTCCACTTTACCTAGGAAGCTTGGTAGGTAATGATAGTGTAGGCTAGTATCCTACTACCCTAGGAAGCACGGGTCGAAATACCAAGCGTAGGTAGGCTAACTTGGTATTGGGCTAGTTTAGGAATTTACCTTTGTAAAGGGTAAATTTAAGATATTGGCCTACGGCCAAGATACGGGTTTCGGAGTTCAAGATGGACTTGGATATGGGTTGTAAGGATTGGTAATTGTTAGAAATAGTCACCTAGACCTAGTCTTGACCTTGGTTGACTACGGTTGACTTTTTAGACCAAAAGTCAACCATGGGTCAACACTTTATCCAATTTAGTCCCAAATTCCATTAGACTTGAACAGTTGACCAAAAGTCAACTGTTAGTCACCATTGACCTAGGGTTGACCTAGGGTTGACCTAGAGTTGATCAGAGTTGACCCGTTGACCAAAAGTCAATTGTAAGTCAACTTTTGACCTAGTTTGATATGGGTTGACTTCCAATGTTCTCCTATAACCAAGGTTGACCTAACTAGACTTGTCTTGACCTAGAATGACTTAATAGGATTTAAATTAATTTGACTTTACTTTCTAAAAATAGTATTGATACGTCTTGTTATCTATAGGTCCTCGAGGCGCAGCATTGGATCCAGTTGACATATTATATCATATCACAGGCGAGTACATTCTCTGATAATTTTTTCCAATTTATGATAACTGTTATGATTCATGTACTTAGTGTAGATATGCTTATTCCTGACACATGGTTCTCACGGATTGGTATTCCTAGATCTGGACGAGAGATGTTGCTCCTTGTTAGCTTGGGATGTATTGTGCAAGCTCTCTTGTAGCTCTTGCACAATATATCGTCACCGATTCTAGAGAAGACTTGCTCCCTTCTCATAGAATCTCGTATAGTGACGTGTCCTATTTGGATCTATTCTACTAGTTGGGGGTAGGGGAGTAGTAGCGTATGCTTGTGATTAAATCTATCTTGCATTCCCGAACAGTGTTAGTCATATACCGCACTTATGACTAGCCAGGCCAGTTACTTACAGGTGCCCAAGCCGATCACAAGTTGAAACTACTACTCACACACATTGGATAGATGGCTTACCCTGATTTGTGTACATACCATGATCAGTTCTACTTTCCCGTTCTAGCTCTAGTTCTACAGCTTACCGTGCCATGATACATATATGTACACTCCATGATTTTATTGTATATGCTCTATTTACAGTCTTATGGCTTTTATTCTATCTTGAGATCTGTTATGAGATATATTTACTCGTTCCATCCCGACCGGATATTTTGACAATATTTACAGATGCAGAGGAGGACTATTATTGCACTTACTACGGCCCACCGGACGTAGTAGGTTTAGAGACAGATACCCTAGATCCGCAGGGTGCAGTACCGTAGGACGAGATACCGCCTATCCTGTAGATAGAATATGTTTTTGTACTGGACCTTGTCTCCAGTTACTCTTGGGACTGTTATTATTTTGGCTTGTATTAGAGACTTTGGACTTGTATATTCTTTATGTTTGGACTTGACATGTTATTTTTTATTGTCGTGTTGTCTTTATCTTTCAGTATTTACTTTATCATCTTAGAGTTGTGATTGAGTACTCATATATTATCATTGCTTGTCCTCCGTTTGGAGTTGGCCATATTCTCGACAGGTTTTGATATTATATAAACTGTTGTTAGAGTAGTAAACCTACAGCGTTCCACGCCGTTTTTACGGTGAGGGCTGGGCGTTGTTACGCACACGTGCCCTTATAGCGGGTGCGGATCGTGACACAAATAACAACCACCAAGTTTCTAAATAAGATTCAAACATGTCCACATCCAAATAGTCACGTGATAGGAGTTGGCCAATAGGCACGTCGTCGTCGTCATCGAAAGAAGACGGAGGGCTAGGAGGAGCTCATTGCTTCGACCGAGCAGGGGGGGACTATCGCTTCGTCCGAGACCGGCCAGTCGCTCTAGTGACATCGCTTTCTGGAGCCAGTTCGAAAATTCTAATCGGTCTCTCGAGAGGACGGCCCGCAGTGCATTCCTTGCGCGCCGACATGGTGGGTCGTATTCTCTTGGGAGCGGCTGCAGGACAACATGCAGTTATTAAATAATAGAAACAAAAATGGACAACAGGGTTGAATTAGGACAACATACAGTTAGATTGAATCAGGACTGCCAGGGTTGTGGCAGCCCTACTGTAAAGTAGGACTGCCGGACTCCCTGCAGTCCACTTGTGAAAGAGGACTGCAGGGAGTCTGGTAGTCCTACTTTATATTAGGACTGCCACAACCCTGACAGTCCTAATGTTGTCAGCCACGACTGTAGCAGCCGAACGGCTACAACGACACAATCCTTTGTCGTGTTCTAGGGTTAGGATTTTGTCACGACCCGTTCTCGAATAATCGAACACGAGTCGGACACGCCCAGCCTTCGTCGATGGACACGACGAAGTAAGCTATACAATTCTAAGGAAAACTCCAAGTCAAACGATAATATAAAACATCACAGCTACTATAAATGTTCCCATAACAGATCTCCACAATCCACCAAGTCAATACAATATCATCCGAAGACAAATTTGTTAACCAGAATAAAATTATACATTCCTGAATCCTCAATACAATACATGATAAAATATCTAAAACAATCTAAGAGAAATCTAACTATAACTCTGAAATTCTAAGTCTATCATGAGGCAACTCTATCTTGTCTTCGGGCTCTGGCCCATGAAGGAGATACCACTACTAAAATATGACAAATTAGTGACGGAATTAGCGACGCCGACAAAAGACGTCGCCAAAATTTTGCATATTAGCGACGTCCTAAAATGTCGTCACTATACGACACTAGTTGGCGACGTTTAGCGCCGTCCTAAAATGTCGTCGCTATACGACACTAGTTGGCGACGTTTAGCGACGTCTTCTCTTGACGTCGCTAAGTTTTTACTTAGGGCACGCTGTTTTTTTTCTCCCTCACTCGAAAATTGTTACGACCCGCTCCCGAATAATCGGACACGAGTCGGACACGCCCAGCCTTCGTCGTTAGACACGACGAAGTAAGCTGTACCAAGCTAGGGAAATCTAACTAGATAAACATAAATATGTACAATCACAGCATCTAAAAACGTTCCCAGAAAGATCACCATAATCCACAAATCCAGATATCATAAAGGTACTATAATCAACAGGAATAAAAAATGCTATGAACTCTAAAGACAATATCTAGAAGTAAAGCTAAGTAGTCTAAACCTGAAGCCTCAAGCTAAGTCTCATCCTGCTCGGCTAATATCTTGGGCTCTGGCCCATAAAGTAGAATGGTACCCTGCAAGTACACCTACAACATATCCTAGTCAGGAGCGGAGCTAAGTATATCCAAGGAAATGAGCATGAACATCATGGTGTGAACAAAAAACGAAAAATGAAAACAAGACATGAAACTGAACATGAGTACTGAAAGTAAATACAGGGAACATGATATGAGTCCTGAACATAAAATACAACCTGAACATGAAATACAACCTGAATCATGAAATACAACCTGAATCCTGAAATGTGCAATATTGAAATACATCCAGAGTGTGTGATCGGCTTGGGTAGATTCAATGAAAATAAAATGGTACGGCTCGGGTCTCGCGTGCACGATGCAGGACCTAAGCTATTCACATAAATAGTAACAGGGTTTGATCACACATCTGTAGTATTTTTCCTTCCCAACACAAGTAACTCAAGAATCATGAAACAAGACAATCCCGTGATATATCGTGTCAACAAGAAGATACAATAATGAATATACAAGACATGAGAAATGAACAAGTCCGAGGAGTATACTTGCCTTGCTAAGGGTGATCGAGAATGGGTAGTAAAGCTGTATGTCCACCTGTTTATTAGGTACAAGTCGGTTAATATCAAGACAAGTTCTAATTGTTTATCCTATAATTTCTTTCTATGATTAAATAATTTAAAGATTGGATTTAGCTAGAGATTAATAATATACAAATACTCCTTATGCACTCTACAAACCATCCTTAAAATATAAAGCCAAGTCATCACTTCCTAATTCTTAACTTATCATGAAAACATTTGTTAAATAAAACCAACTGATTTCTATGGAATAACTAAACTGGTAACTAAAACAGGGAAGGGTAAAAGGTTTGGATTAAGTAAAACTTAATAGAGGACTGCAATCTATAGGTAATTAGCTGTAAACCCAACTTTTCTATAATTCACAACACATGATTAAAGATAAGGTCCAAAACCAACATACCAATTAGTGATACCAATAACCCCAGGTTGGTCTTTCTATGTACTACACTGTGGGTCCTGCTACAAGACAGTTCTTCCTCTAAAAACCTCATTTTCAGAAAATACTAGGTGATCAGATGCTTAACAGTATTCTAATTAGTCAGTAGGCTCACTCCACTACTGTCAGATACTATCATCAGCCTTTAACATATTAATCTCCTTCTAAGTTCAATTCACAGCTCACCATTTCAGTTTACAACATCCCTCCAAAACCCCACAATCAGTTAGTTTCCCAATCCACATCAGAGCATTGTACTCTCGATCACAGCATCAATTCTCAGTCCAGCCACCTATGTTAGGTTCACTATTCACTAACCATTCTACCTATTATTTCCTTCTATTAATGAATAGGACCAACACCACTGGTTTAAATAACCACTCAATTTGTGATAAATAATTCCAGATCACTCATCAGTAGAGTTTTAGCACAACCATTAAAATCTGTCATGGAGTAATCATAGGGTAAATTATACTAGAGACTGTCAACTAGTCACAGAGCCTCTTCATGAAATTAATATCCCACAAGGATACTCATCACCACAGTTTGAGAAAGATCCTAACTCAAACCTCTGCTTACCAAATACACATCATTATTTATAAGCCTAAACCTAAGCATCCAGTTAAGGGATTACTGGAAACTTCAACTATCTAACAAGGTATGGTTTTAACAGGTAATCCTTATTTTCCTCAACTGAATCTATCTCACCCTCATTGCTCAGCAACCACAAGGCTTAAATCTGTAAGGATAACCAAGGAGTAGTTACAACAGTTATCATGTCCTTAGTATCAGTCTGAGACTGTCTGAGACTATCAGGACATGATAATTAGGCTGTTAAGCCCGAATGGAAGTCTGATGTTAGCTTTCCAAATGAAATCCTCAACAGTAAACCTAAAGAAGAGGTTCCCAGAAACAAGTTTAGAAGTAACTCTTCTTAGAGTTGCAGGATAAGAGCTTAATTAAAACAATCATTAAGTGAACATTGTCATAACTGAGAGCAAAGTTCAAATCCTGAGATTCAATCAAGTCAGATACAGGTACCCATCCTGATTTTCACTCTAGGATTCAAATCAAGGCAACTTGATATCAACTTGAGATAGAAATTGAAGGTCAGAAACCCAAGTTGACATCTGAACCCTGCCTACTGAGCCAGATTTCTAAAGTAACTCCTTTTCCAATATGTGAAACAATTATTCACAGAGCTATCATATAACAGAGATAAACCAGGCCTAATGATGCATGTACTTAATTCAACCCCAACGAGAACTAAATAACAGAATGAGGAATATACCTATGATGAACTGATTTCAGCAGAGGGTCTGTCACGACCCGCACCCATTTTTTTTAAACGGAGAGACGTGTCCAAGCCAGCCTACGCTGTAGTGTCGGCGGTAGAACGCTGTCACGGCCATGAAGATCAAAATCACAAATAATGCTCATTCACATAATCAATTTAACTTACAATGATCACAAGTTTTATATTTGTAGAAAAATATAAACTTGTACAAATAAATGAATGACTACAACTCAACTATCTAGCTAGTCTATAGGCTTTTGTCTGCAAGTATTCCCGTCACTCCCCAAGCTAAGTGAATGCACGGATAACCCGAAAATGTTGGTTTTCAGTCAGGAATAGAACGAGCACATTTCACTGAATGTAATTTTAAATAAAGAAAATGACTATACAACAGAGGTTAGACATCAATTACATATTTTTGAAAATAAACATAAAGACAGAAAATTAATAGCAAATAAATAGACACAAAATACTTTCCCTAACTGTTAGAAGTACCTTTGATATGTGATCGGTCTCGAGACAATTATGCGACACGGTCTACACAATCTAAACTTACACGGTCTACAATTACACGGTCTACAGTTACACGGTCTACAGAAAATATTGCAATAAAGAAACACTGTCTACAGAATAATAATCACAAACTGCACAGTTTAAATACAATAATAATCACGGTCTACAATGTCTACTTTGCAGTAAATAAATCAATGTCTACACTGTCTACTTTGTAATAAATAAATCACTGTCTACACTGTCTACAAGAAATAAATGCAATAATAAATACGGTCTACACGGTCTAAGGTCAGATCACACATCCTTGGTACTTCTCATTCCCGACTCAATAATTTATAATAGAAAATAATCACATAATCAATGGCCAATCAATGAAATATAGTGAAAATCAATATCGAAATGCAGACAATAAACTGTACTCGCATGTGGTCCTCTGCTGGTGAAACCGACATTCTGAACTACTCAATGTGCCACAATAGTCAAAACTTGTACAACAGTCCCCGAAAGCTGAAATAAACATTACCAATGTTCTCAGAATAGTCAAAATAGCTTGGATTGCCTGTTCTTAAGTCCAATTCTGGACACAGAGGCAAAACGGTAATTTCGGACAAAAATGATGTCCGCCGTTAGATCCACTTTGCACCGAAAAGCGTGCCAGAGTCAATGGTCTCTAAAGTCGTCAAACTACATGTCTACGGATTCGGTTTTCCAATACGAACTTAACCGTATGTCCAAGGTTGGATTTCGGCGGACCGTGCACAAAATCGCCCGTTGAGTGGGACCGTGGGGCCCGCAAAACGACGTACGATTCAACTGTCTCAGAATTGGGCCAAACTTGGCATACAGGACCAAAAAAATGATACGGTCCTATTGGCGCAAGTTTTGTCTCGATCTGACGAGCGTGCACAAAGTAATTGGGAAATTTGCACAGAGGCCGTTACGATAAATTTTGACGGATACGGATCAAATTCGTCGCGCACACGCGACCAATTTGAATTCCGTCAAAGCCCACACGACCAAGAAGCCATTACAAAGCTTTCGATGCTTACGATGCGCGACCACGTCGCCCGGAATGGCGGGACGTACGTCGTATCGGAAGATTTTCAAGTTTTCGAAAACTGTTTTTATGGATTTTTCTCGATCTTTCCTAGGGTTTCTTTACTGGATACACAACTAGAAATTAAACCAATAATGGGGTTTCAATCTTCTATAGGTTGTCATTAGGTCTGTTCAAATAGAATTTGATAATTTGCCATGGATTAGCAGATAGTTGCCTTCTAATCCGCGTGTCGGGGTCGAGTTTGTTATGTTCTTTGGACTGGTTTTTCGTGGTTTTGTGATTCGATTTCTTCTCGAATCCATCCAGTTCAGTATGAACCAGATAGCAGGGCTCCTAGATGGTTATACTAGCTTCCCAAAGTACTTTACGGAATCGAATTTCATTAGACGATCGCAAAGAAAACTTATCGCGAAGTCGGGGTAGATGGCTGCTGTCGTCTCCGCTCTGTTTCAGCGCGCGGCTGAGGGTTATCGGCCTGTTGTCGGCCGACGGCCGGCCACCATAGCGGCGCGGTGGCTGCGCGTGTGCGGACTGCGGAGGGGCGCGTGCAGGTGAGGGATCGATCTAGGGTTTGCGATATGCCCTGGCGTTGATGATTATATACTCTCGGTTGTAAACCGAGCGGCTCTCGGTTTTGAGAGTTCGGTCACAGGCTGGGCTCTGGCCTGGTGTTAAGCCATGGTCGGGTTGCTAACATATTAGCTATAGCTGAGTTGGGAATGGCTGGGTTATGGTAAATTTCGGGTGGGCTCACTGCTGCGGGTATGTGTGTTCGGGCCTGGCCTCATAGGCCGTGGGCCTAGGCTGGGGGTTTCTTTTCCATTTTCTTTTTCTGTTTTCTTTTCTTTTCTATTTTTCTTTTTAATTCTTAAACTAATATATATATATATATATATATATATATATATATATATATATATATATATATATTTTATATATATATATATATATATATATATATATATATATATATATATATATATATATATATATATATATATATATAGATATATATATATATATATATATATATATAAATATAAATATAAATACACATGTATATATATACGTATATATACATACACACATATACAAATACATACGTATATATAATTTATTTATCTATATACACATATATATATCTATATATATACACTTACAATACATGTATATTTATTCATATATACATACCAATACACATATAATATTTATCCGTATATATTTGTATATATGTACACTTGCACACACAATTATATATATTTCTATACATACCCATTTATACCTATATAATTCTATAACTCTCTCTCTCTCTCTCTCTCTCTATATATATATATATATATATATATATATATATATATATATTATCACATTTATCTGACCAAGATGATATAAACAATAAAATAATAATATTACATAATAATAACCTCAATAACAAAATAATCATAACGAAATTAAATAAACCAATATTGGGGTATGTACCATTTAAATCAATTAAAAATAATAAATAAAATATTTTAAAATTTTCGGGAAAGGGAGTTACAAATCTACCCACCTTAAAAATAATTTCGTCCTCGAAATTCTAACTCATAAACATGCCTAAAATTCAAAATAAAAATAAAAGGGTAAATCCACTATTACTACAACTTTCTCAATTTAATCACTCAAAATATTTTATACCCTTTTCTAGCCATTTCATAACTCCGAATACTTGAGAACTTCTACCCACCTTTGGTCACACTACTCCATCAAACTAAAAATCTTAAAATCTTCTAACTGGTTGCTAACAATCCTACCAACAATTATCTAGGCATATGGTATCTAAACTCCTCTCGTATCTATCAAGCAACCCAAAATTTAATAAGCATTAATTTACACAAGTAGCTAAGAAATATTGGTAAATTCTAATAAGCATGACCTTTCGTCACTCTACAATAGGAAGGACAGGAAGATAAGGAAGAATAATCAAGAGCAATTTTAAAGTTTCAAGAGCGGTAGAGAGTATCCAATGATGCAGATAGGATGAAAGTCTATGAACCATTGTCTTATTTGCTAGAGTGGGCTACTCTAGTCCAATCACTTGCTAAATCATAGAATCCTATTTCTTAGAGGGGCTACAAATTCGTGAAATACAGAAATTATGTTCTCGGAGTCTTAGATAATATTCCAAATAGGACTGAATTTGAGAAATTAAGATTGTGATCTTTCCCGTGGTTATCTAAACACACAAGCAAGAGATAAAATACAATACAAGATCGTATCGCAACTTCTAGGTAGATGGAATAAGGGTTACAAATGACTTCACACTCTAGGAGGTGAAGATTATATAATAGGTATAAGGACCTATTTCAAGTAGTTCGGTTTTATAGTCCAATTATGCTGGTTGCATGGATGGGATTTACTGAGTCTTAATGGGTTCCTGATTGGACATCAATCGTTGGTTGGATGAACCCTGTATTACAATCTATATTGACTGGACTAGATCCAGATGATAGAACTATTTCTACTAGATTAGGGTATTCTAGAATAGGTTTCTACCCGAGGGGTTAAGCTAGTTGCCTGTCAGGTTGGTTAGCTAGGTTCCTAAAGCCAAAAAATGTGCCTTTAGTGACTTTTGCATTTAAGTAGCACGAGAAGACACAATTGAGTGGCACAATAGTGACATGTGCGTAGTGGGCTTCGAGTAGTTCACAACCATATATTGGGTCGAAAGATTCGAGTCAAAGTTGAGGTTCTAATGGAATTCGAAAAGTATACGGGTATTATGGTAAGGATTATAGTTAGTCCTTTCTACCTGAAAGTCGTACCATAAAAATAGAGTACAAGGGGACGTGTTTGAGTGGGACATGATGTACTTAGATGAAGGTGGACTCGTCTAGATATTGTATGTGAAATTTGTTGGAAGGTAACAGCTGGTCTTGTGCTCCGAATATTAATGACACGGCCGGTGACCCAAAATGATCTAATGGAAAGTGGGAGTCCATGAGACACTAATTATCATCCTAATGAAAAATTATTCTAATCAATCGATAGTCCTCGTATATCCAAAAAAATTTAGGAGGCTTACAGTCTACCCACCTTAGAAATAGGACATGGTCTTAGTAATATTGAGGTTAGAGGGTTCCCAAAGTCCGGATACTGTACCTCGACTCTTTGTTAATAGGGAATAAAGCACGGCGTATCGGAATACGGTAGATATAAGTCAAGTCAAGGATCGTTCCTCAATAAATAGAGAACGAGTGTGTACAATGACACATGATCAATAAAATAGAATGATCTACTCATCCACTGTATACAAGAGTTATCGACGGGATAACCAACTCTAAGGCACATTATCTAAAAGATTTCTAACAACTGAGTCGTGAAACTCTAGTTGTGTCAAACCTGTCAGACTATTGTCATAAGGGTTCTAGTAGTATGGGCTGTAGTGATCATGCATTGTTGTTGACAACTGGTATATCACAATTTGACAGGGTATTTAATCTATGGTATTAGCTAAGCAAGTGACTGTGGTGTTCCAACACTAGTTAGGTCTTAATATCAAAATTTACATAACTAGGGTAATATTTGTTGGAAATCAATCTCGGGATGAGTATCTACCATAGTCACAGTAAATGATTGTCCTTACCCTTGTCTATTCATCTCAGGTCTAAACTGTGGGCTTTGGTCGAGAAGAGGTTGGGTTAAGGCTTAAAGGTTGCTAGTCAAAGCAAACTTCAAGCAAATAATTTGAGGCTCACGACATTTGGTTTCTTGAGAATAGATAGTCTCCTAGTTTGGCATTTGACTAAGGGTGAAATCCTAATCATTCTCAAATTCAGATGGCTTGAAAGTCTCAATAATAGTTTGAGGGTCGAGGAGAGAACGAGTAACTCAATCACATGACTGGCCGATGGTAGCTGCACTTGTGTATACCACTATCATAGCTATGGGGATACTCTGTATCTCTCTACCAATTACTAGTTTTCGTCCTTCCAATCAGTGAAAGACAAAATAATAAAGAGTTCAAGAAAGATGTCTCTGAATACAATTACGTGATTCAAAGGCGAACGTATAATTCAAGAGGAATTGTTAATGCAGTCGCGGATGAGATCATAGATAACTCGATATCTCAATCCACGTAGGATAATTAAATGAAGTGCGAACCAAATGCATCATGGTTGATCAGACCATAATACACTGATTCTGATTTGACAATATGTTAGCAGGCGTCCCCAATAAACATATGTCTTGAATCAAGCTCGATAAAAGAGCAACCTTGCAAAAACTAGGCTATAATAGCAGCATTGGTCAAGATAGTCAAAATACAATTATGTGAGAATTTTGGAAAGAAGGCACAAGTAATTCGATTTTTGAGAGAATCAAAAACCTTACCCGGTGTTCTTGCTTATACAGTCTTCCTACTATCTTCTTATCCACAAGGACTTGGTCGACTAATGGGTTATGGACATTCTAAATTCCATATTCTTGGTAAACCTATTAGTGTCAATCGATATCCTCGTCAATAGGTCATAAGGACCACGGAATGCTAGATCGGGAGACGTGTTATCCAGCTTACAAACTTCCACTAATATTGGCTTCGGGTCTCCTGGGATATACTGGTATTGTCCTATCCTCCAAAGTATCCTAAATCTGTAATCACGTTTGAAGCCATTTCACCGAGAGTTACGCCTCGCCCGTATACTCGGGCTGTGATAAAATCCTTGGTTTCGTAACTCAAATATGATACAAAGTCGAACACTTCTTAATTCTATCCAATATTGACTCAAGGGTAACTACGATCAAAAGGACCACTAGCTATAGTTTTAGGAATATTCTATAACCTATATTTTCTTAAACCCATTTCTACTCTAGGGATCGTGCCTCGCCAGTGCGCTGCTGGCTGCAGTGAATACATAGTCTCCCTAATTCAAATAAATGGCGACAGTACGTTGCTGTCCTGCCATTATGAGTCAACCATCATTCCTTTAACTATATCTGTAAAACATTCCTGGGCTTCTAGGGATTCAAACAAGTCGACTATGTAATAAGGCGTAAATATTCGTCCTATCAGTCGCAATCTTTAAATAAAAGATTTAATCATGGAGGAAAGAACTGGAGACAAAAGGATTACAAACATTCTAGTATCTATTCTATGTGTATTCAAACCTTTGAGGAAAACTTTGAATCAAAACTAATCTTGAGGTTCAACTATGGATAACATAAAATAATAACTCTTAGGACAAAAAAAGGAACTAAATAGACAATTTGACTAAGATGTGAGGATGATATCTAAGAGGCAAAGAGAAGGAATTAATCAATTTATCAGGGTTAGATCATTAATACTAGGAAGCCATGTCTCACCAAGTGAATAATCTATCCACATTGGATCATATCGTCATATCAAGAGTTAATAGTGTACCTATAAGGATCTGACACTCTATCAAAATTAGTAACTCCCCATCTAAATTTTATGGCCTAGACTACCCATCGGTCAATTTGTGTAAGGGACTCCTAGTCCTAGTCATTCTCTTAAATTAATTTAATCCTTGTTCGTGAATGAGCATGTTCTAGTCGCAGGCTCGTAATAGTACAACTAACTTAAGTACCATCACGAGTTCGCATGATTTGTGAAAACATACCAGCATGGGCCACCACAAAAACTTGTCACGACCCGCACCCATTTTTTTTTAAACGGATACGAGACGTGTCCAAGCCAGCCTACGCCGTAGTGTCGGCGATAGAACGTTGTCACGGCCATGAAGATCAAAATCATAAATAATGCCCATTCATATAATCAATTTAACTTACAATGATCACAAGTTTTACATTTATAGAAAAATATAAACTTGTACAAATAAATGAATAACTCAACTATCTAGCTAGTTTCTAGGCTTTTATCTGCAAGTATTCCCGTCACTCCCCAAGCTAAGTGAATCCACGGCTAACCTGAAAATGTTAGTTTCCAGTCAGGAATAAAACAAGCACAATTTACTGAATGCAATTTCAAATAAAGAAAATGACTATACAACAGAGGTTAGACATCAATTATATGTTTTTGAAAATAAACATAAAGACAGAAAATTAATAGCAAATAAATAGATACAAAATACTTTCCCCAACTGTTAGAAGTACCTTTGATATGTGATCGGTCTCGGGACAATTATGCGACACGGTCTACACGGTCTAAAGTTACACGGTCTACAGTTACATGGTCTATAATTACACGGTCTACAGTTACACGGTCTACAGAAAATATTGCAATAAAGAAACACTGTCTACAGAATAATAATCACGAACTACACAGTTTAAATACAATAATAATCATGGTCTACACTGTCTACTTAGCAATAAATAAGTTAATGTCTACACTGTCTACTTTATAATAAATAAATCACTTTCTACACTGTCTACAAGAAATAAATGCAATAATAAATACGGTCTACATGGTCTACACGGTCTAAGGTCAGATCACACAACCTTGGTACTTTTCATTCCCGACTCAACAATTTATAATAGAAAATAATCACATAACCAATGGCCAATCAATAAAATATAGTGAAAATTAATATCAAAATACAGACAATAAACTGTACTCGCCTGTGGTCCTCTGCTGGTGAAACCGACAGTCTGAACTACTCAATGTGCCATAATAGTCAAAACTCATACAACAGTCCCCGAAAGCTGAAATAAACATTACCAATGTTCTCAGAATAGTCAAAATAGCTAGGATTGCCTGTCTTTAAGTCCAATTCTGGACACAGGGGCAAAACGGTAATTTCGAACAAAAACGATGTTCGTCGTTGGACCCGCTTTACACCGAAAAGCGTGCCAAAGTTAATAGTCTCTAAAGTCATCAAACTACATGTTTACGGATCCGGTTTTCCGATACGAACTCAACCGTATGTCCAAGGTTGGATTCCGGCGGACCGTGCACAAAATCGCCCGTTGAGTAGGACCGTGGGGCCCGCAAAACGACGTACGATTTAACTGTCTCAAAATTGGACCAAACTTGGCATACAGGACCAGAAAAATGATACGGTCCTGTTGGCATAAGTTTCATCTCGATCTGACGAGCGTGCACAAAGTAATTAGAAAATTTGCACAGAGGTCGATACGGTGAATTTCGACGGATACATATCAAATTCGTCGCGCACACGCGACCAATTTGAATTCCGTCAAAGCCCACACGACCATGAAGCCATTACGCAGCTTTCGACGCTTACGGTGCGCGACCACGTCGTCCGGAATGGCGGGACGTACGTCGTATCGGAAGATTTTCAAGTTTTCGAAAACTGTTTTTATGGATTTTTCTCGATCTTTCCTAGGGTTTCTTTTACTGGATACACAACTAGAAATTAAACCAATAGTGGGGTTTCAATCTCCTATAGGTTGTAATTAGGTCTGTTCAAATAGAATTTGATAATTTGCCAGGGATTAGCAGATAGTTGCCTTCCAATCCGCGTGTCTGGGTCGAGTTTGTTCTGTTCTTTGGACTGGTTTTTCGTGGTTTTGTGATTCGATTTCTTCTCGAATCCATCCAGTTTAGTATGAACCAGATAGCAGGGCTCCTAGATGGTTATACTGGCTTCCCGAAGTACTTTACGAAATCGAATTTCATTAGACGATCGCAAAGAAAACATACCGCGAAGTTGGGTAGATGGCTGTTGTCGTCTCCGCTCTGTTTTAGCGCGCGGCTGAGGGTTATCGGCCTGCTGCCGGCCGGCGGTCGGCCACCACGACGGCGCGATGTCTGCGCGCGCGCGCACGACGGAGGTGTCACTACCATATTTCTAGTATAAGGGTATTTTTGTCATTTTTGGGGTAATTTAAATTTATTAGAATTTATTTGAATTTTTGAGAATTTTTAGGATTTATTTGGAATTGTTGGGACTAGATTGGTCTTGGCTAGTTTGGACCCTTGTAGACCAACCTAGGAGCTAACCCTAGTTAGTATGGACTTGGTTAGGATATATGACTCTAGTCTAACCTAGCCTAATCCTTGGTTTGGTCATTAGACTCTAGTTAGCATTAGGAATTAGATAAGTCATAAGTCATGACTTATGGTTTGAACCAATTAATAAAACAACTTAGCCATAGCCTATGTGACTTGGCCCAAAGCCCAAAAATTAACCAAACCCTAACCCTAGGAATGATGGCCGGCCACCCCTATCCTCATTGGGATTTCCCCACTATAAAATCTCTCATAAAATCTAGGGTTGCCTCTTTCTTAGGAAAGCTCAAGTTAGAAAGCAAGGTTTGTTCCTATTCAATAAATTCCTAAAATTTCATTCCTCTTTCTTTTCCATTCAAATCTTTTCCTTTAGGTCCTAATCTACCTATTCTTGCTGTCATAAATGTTTTATTTCAGTTTGAGGTGATTTTGTGGATTGGGACATCAAGAGGAGAGCCATTGAAAGAGGGGTTTTCTTGAGAAGTTCAAGCTTAGGTAACTTTCTATACACTCCATGAAATTTTGATTGGTCTTCATCACTAGGGAGTCCTAGGAGTCCCCTAAGTATCAGTATAGATTTTGTGTCGGGTATCCTGGGTTTCTTGTCCGTTCTGGACACGTATCAGAGCTAGGGTTGAGTGTTCGACGAAATGCCCTAAAGGGCATTTCGATCTTGTTTGTGCATTATTTTTAAATAGGAAATTTAGTTTTAATCTTGCTTATTGATTCCTGATCTTCTGTGGTGATTTTAGAGTCTTTTTGTGTCGGATTCGTAGAGTGGACACGCGCGTGCACACGCTCGCGCGCGCGCTACAGTGTTCTCCTGCTACTCGGGGCCTGTAGCGGACACAACATGCCTCTAGGACACGTGAAACTTGACACGAGCCATGGGGCACTGACTGGCACACCACATGTCAAGTCCTACGTGTCCCCGTGTCATGTCGAGGGAGGAATCAACCATGCACATGTACTGCACTGTCTGTGCACTGTTAATTAATTGCCACTGATACGGCCTCATTACTTTGGACACGACACGCTAGGACCTATTGCAGGCTGACACACACTTAGCTTTACACTAGGTGTATCTTCTGGCATGACCATGAGACACAGTAGTGCCCCGTGTCTTGTGCACGACACGCGTGCACACACGCACGAGCCTGTGGTCTACACAGTTTCTGTGAGTGCACTGTTTTGTGTTTATTCGTGTTTGGACACGTTTGTGTCCTCTAGTATGGACACAAACACCCCATATAACATGTATGCACTGTATAATTAAGTTACCAATCCTTGATTTGGTATTTTAGATTAATTTTGTTAATCAATTCTCCTTTCTTCCAATTTCTGAATGATGTATTGATACCTGATTTTTTTCCAGTTTTGTTATTGACTTGAATATCAAATTAATCTCGTTTTACACTATTAAATACATGTTTTATAAGCTCTAATCTAATCTCCTATATGCTATCTTGCTGTGGTTGAAATTTGGGTTTGAATTGATGGAGTTTTAGGCTCAAACATGAAATTTCAGTTTGAAACTGTAAAACTGGTTTTGAGTTTATTGTTTACTGATTGATATCCCTTAAAACTGAGATTTGAACTAAGGAATAAACCTGGGAATGTTAGGATATAAGGGTTCATATGTGGTGTTAAATTGAATGCAAGGTTTCGAGTGATTAAGAGTACCTATCATGGTTTGAACATGTGTATGTGAGATTACCTGACATTGTTGCATTGTTGTTTCTGAAATCTGAATATAGGTTTAAAATCTGGGCATGGTTTGGGGCTTTTATTGTTTCATTAATTGCTTCTTTTCGATTTAGCCTATAGCTAAGCTTCATTGTCAACTAAGGGTTCACATGAGTTGAACCTGAGATTTTGTATAAAACTGATTTTGTTTTGAGATGGAAATCTGAGCCTATCACTCACCATACACACACATGGCCATACACAGTTATACACTCACTGATTTCTGATTTTCACATACACAAGGACACACCAAGCCACATACTCACATGTAAACTACATACACCCTTGTTTTACTAACACCTATCACTATTTGCACACACATGTTCACTTCCTCACATCACTCTCATTAGTTCACAACACTCTATCACTCATACCCACATGGCACCACTCTCTCTCTCTCACTAATACACACACACACATACACTTGAGTGTCCTCTCTCTCATTCCTATGTATATATATAATATATGTATTGTGATATATAAGTTCCTATATATATGAGTGTGTGCTTTTATATACATATATGATATAGTGTATGGGTGATATTGTATAGTGGCTATAGGTTGTGCATTCTAAGTTACATTATAGCCTAGGCAATATGTGTATTGTTAGATATAGATAATATCTTGTGTAGAGATATGTTATAGGTTGGGTTAGGCATGTTATTGCCTAGTAAACCTAGATATGACTTGTTAGACCTAGAATAGACTAAATTAGACTAGTTTGACTTAGGTTTGACTTGGTTGACCTAGTTTGACTTCTAGGGTTGACCAGAGTTGACCAAGAGTTGACTTTGGCATAGATTGACCTAGAATCATGTAGAATGCATAGTAGGGCTTCATTTTACTATTTTGGACTTGTTGTGACTTGTGCTGTTCTGATTAGGAGCCAGACACCACTCCTCGGACAGTACGTTTCATATTGGACACTCAGATACAGGCGAGTACATTCTCTGATCATTTCATATCCTGCTTAGAATTATTTCCTGCATTAGATTACTTTACTTGTACTGTCACGTTGGTCACACGGATTGGTACTATATGGATCCCTTCTTGAGATGTTATCCTTAGGGAGCATCGGGTACTCTATGTTCTGTGCGTTTCACTTACATGGTGTATCACTATGCTTCGTTGATTCTTCGATCACTTGTGACATATACTCTTATGATCACAGAGTCTTCCTGGAATCCCTATCCCATTTATGGGTCTACTATGTATTACCCTTCGGGGGCTTATCACCTTTCGGAGGCTTACCACCCTTCGGGGGCTTATCACCCTTCGGGGGCCTTACATAGTATCATAACATAACCTGGTTGGATCCTTGTGTACTGATTGGGGGTACGGGGGAGTAGAAATAGACATGTGAATACTATCCAAGTAGTGTAGTATCAGAATCTCTTCCATAGTGTAGCATCAGAATCTCCTATGCCATTTACATGTCTATATTGTACT
Organism: Iris pallida; assembly: GCA_029216955.1. Taxonomy (NCBI): domain Eukaryota; kingdom Viridiplantae; phylum Streptophyta; class Magnoliopsida; order Asparagales; family Iridaceae; genus Iris; species Iris pallida. The sequence continues at coordinate 5,306,372 of JANAVB010038419.1, forward strand.
CTGACTCACTAGTCACATGTTAGCTCTCTATTTATAGTAGATATTTCTATTACAGCTTTCTCTCTTTGTTTACATACTGCACTTCTTTCAGTACTTGTATCTTACTTTACTGCATGATTATATCTTCTAACCTGCTATGAACTGTTGAGATGTACTGTACTCGTTCCTGTCCTGACTGGACCTGTTGAAAATATTACAGAGGACGAGGAGGAGGCTTGCCTGGACACCTACTACGGGACAGCCTTAGATGACACCTGCGAGCTGGACCCTCAGGAGGACCCAGCTCTAGCTGAGGATATCACCCCGATTGCCTAGATTAGATTAGTTAGGCTTATTTTACTTTATGCAGTCTTGAGATATGTTTTAGCTAGACTATTTGGAGTTCAGAGTTGTATATATTATTTTATTCTGTATCTGAGACCATGTACTTCTGGATTTTGCTGGGATTTATCTTAGACTACTCTTCATCTATTTATTTCCTTGAGTTCTATTTTATATCGTGCAATCTCTTCCTTAGTTGGGATTGAGTTATTACTGCTATGTCACCCCCATTTGGGGAGTATGAACTGTTTAGAGATATATTGCTAGATGATTGTTGACCTAGGACAGCGTTCTATCGCCGACACTGCGACATAGGCTGGACGTACCCACGTCTCGTGCCCTTACTCTAGGGTGCAGGTCGTGACAGGAGGGGCGCGCACAGGTGAGGGATCGATCTAGGGTTTGCGATATGCTCTGGCGTTGAGGATTATATACTCTTGGTTGTAAACCGAGCGGCTCTCGGTTTTGAGAGTTCGGTCACAGGCTGGGCTCAGGCCTGGCGTTAAGCCATGGTCGGGTTGCTAACATATTAGCTTTAGCTGAGTTTGGAATGGCTGGGTTATGGCAAATTTCGGGTGGGCTCACTGCTGCGGGTATGTGGGTTCGGGCCTGGCCTCATAGGCAGTGGGCCTAGGCTGGGGGTTTCTTTTCCATTTTCTTTTTCTGTTTTCTTTTCTTTTCTATTTTTCTTTTTAATTCTTAAACTAATACATATATAATATATATATATATATATATATATATATATATATATATATATATATATATATATATATATATATATTTTATATATATATATATATATATATATATATATATATATATATATATATATATACACATGTATATATACGTATATATACATACACACATATACAAATACATACGTATATATATTTTTTATCTATATATATACACACACACACACACACACACAAAAAATATATATATATACACTTATAAATATATATATATATATATATATATATATATATATATATATATATATATATATATAAATATATATATATATATATATATATATATATATATAATATATATATATATATATATATATATATATATATATATATATATATATATATATATATATATATATATATATATATATATATATATATATATACACACTTAAAAAAAAAATATATATATATATATATATATATACACACTTATAATACATGTATATTTATTCATATATACATACCAATACACATATAATATTTATCCGTATATATTCGTATATACGTACACTTGCACACACAATTATATATATTTCTATACATACCCATTTATACCTATATAATTCTATAACTCACTCTCTCTCTCTCTCTCTCTCTCCTCTCTCTCTCTCTCTCTCTCTCTCTCTATATATATATATATATATATATATATATATATATATATATATATTTATATATATATATATATATATATATATATATATATATATATATATATATATATATATATATATATATTATCATATTTATCTGACCAAGATGATATAAACAATAAAATAATAATATTACATAATAATAACCTCAATAACAAAATAATCATAACGAAATTAAATAAACCAATATTGGGGTATGTACCATTTAAATCAATTAAAAATAATAAATAAAATATTTCAAAAATTTCGGAAAAGGGAGTTACAGGGTCGAAATTTATCAGGTTTGGACACGAGTTCTGTGTCAAGATGACCTCAACCTCTCTGAAATCCATGTCAATGATACAAAACAGAGACATGATGAAATCAAACAGAGAAAATCAAGATAGCTGGTTCTCAGATTATATGAATCAACAATGTCAAAATTGAAAGATTTCCCACGTACTTACCAAGGATTGATTCGACCACCTCTGATATGTTCAGATCCCCAAATCTCTGATATGCTCACAGGACTGGTTCACAAAAATTTCTAAAAGTTCAAGCAAGAGTTCGAATGAAAGTAACTGATCTACACTTTTGTGAAGATTGAACGAAGGTTGATTACTACTTCGAAAATTGGTAAGAGCTCACCTTAATTGTTGGTGATGAAGACAAGGAGTCAATTGATCGATCCACGATGCTTCGATCTGCGGATTCTGATCCACAAGGAAGAACAGTTGAATCAACCGATCACTGGATTGAGGAAGATCTTCCAGAGTTCACCGAAATCTCAAGAAATGAAGAATCGATCGACTGATCTTCAAGAAAATTTGAATCACTAAATTTTCCAATAATCGAAAATTTAGGTCTGAATCTACTCGACGCTCACCTGCCATTGTTGTTGATCTGATGAAAAGAAGAGGACCAACTCACTATCTTCTTGCTCCCATGAAGGCTTTTGCCATTGTCGCCATTGTTGTTCAGAGAGGAAGGAACTGAGGAAGAAGAAAGGATGATCAGGAAGGAGAGTGTGGTTGCTTTATATAGAAGACAGCAATTCGAAAGAGGGGAAAAATTTGGAGAGAATTTGAAAAGAGAGAGAGAGAGGTTGTTAGAAGCACATGGTGTGAAGGAATGGGAGCTCGATCAGGAATGATGGCAGTTAGAGGAAATTTGAAGTAAATTTTCTCCTCCCGATTTGTAAGGAAATGACATAGCAATTTGTTATATTTCATAAAAATAGAAATGAGTTCAATGGCTTGGCTCATGGGCCAGGCCCAACTCATTAGGAATAAATTTAGAAACTAAGTCAATAAATAATCCCCTTTTAAAGAAAAAAATATAAATGTACTCCAATAGATTTTAATTTCCTTTTGAATTTTTATAAAAAAACAAGATTGCGGGGCTACAAATCTTCCCCCCTTCAAAAATTTTGTCCCCAAAATTTCAAGGAAGGACAACATGTTTATTAAACCAAAAATGATTCACACCAAAATACAAATTATTTATTGAAGTGGAAATTCCCTGAAACATAGTACAATCAAGCAAATAACTGGGATATCGATCCCGCATCTCATCCTCACGCTCCCATGTGGACTCTCCCGGAGAGTGGTGTCTCCACATGACGCGGACAAGTGGAATAGTCTGGTTCCACAGGCGCTTCTCCCTACGATCAAGGATCTCTACTGGCTGCTCCTCGTAGGTCAAGCTCGGACCCACCTCTAGCTTTGAATAGCCACCACATGACTCGAATCCGGAATGTAGCGTCGAAGCTGGGACACGTTGAAGACGTCGTGCACTCCCTCCAAGCTAGATGGAAGCGCTAGTCGATATGCCACCTCGCCAATCCGCGTAGTCACATCGAAAGGCTCGATGTACCTCGGACTGAGCTTCCCGTCTCTGCCAAAACGAATGACGCCCCTAGTCGGCGAGATCTTCAGGAACACTCTATATCCAACCGCGAACTCCAGTAGCCGCATGCTGCTGTCCGCCCTGTGCTTCTTCCGATCCTGTGCAACTCTGAGACGCTACCTGAGCCTTGAGACCCTGTACGATAATTACACACAAGAAGTTGGAATAACACGATCTAATAATGATTAAGAATCAAATAGGCACGAGATAGTATGAAGTTCCAATTACATCTTAGAGGAGCAAAATCATAAAACACAACTATTAAGTGCGATAAAAAATAGATAGTTTAACACAAGTGGACTAGGCCACGATAGGAAAATCGTGGTCAAATAGACATGATTTAAGATTGAAATTTAGACAAGACACAAACGAAGTATGGAATCAAAATCTGGCAATGTATAATTTTGAGGAAATCAATGATCTAACGATAAAATGCTAGAAGGGAAACTAGCAAGGGCTGATTGAGGAAACGTACAAAATACTCAGGAGATACAGTATCAAATCAGGATAAACGTGCAAGGATTTATGATTCTCGAAAACCAATAATTATATAAAAATGGAATATAGTCTCCATGGTATCCAAGAACATATAGGTATTTGAAATCACTTTGCTTAAAATCCCTACCCCGCCAGTATATATCTGACTGCAGTGGATTTGTGGCTCCGTGACTTAAATAACAATATGTCACCGAATATTCTGTCAACCTTATCCATTTTTCCTACAATCATTATCGAAACCACCCAAGATATCAAAGGTATGAAAAATAAGATAAAGTCTCAATAATACTCGAAAACCTATGAATGTCTGAAATCACTTCAACTTAGAGTTCCTGCCTCGCCAGTGTGCTGCTGGCTGCAGTGAACTTTTGGTCTCCGCAATCCAGATAATTGCTGCAGCGCGTACTGCCACACCCTAGTAGGTCATCGAATAGTCTTTGAACTTTACCCATAGAAGAATTTCAAGGAATCAAAATAAGTTTCAATAGTCCAAGTCACGAAAATGGTAAGATTACTTGTCTGTTAGAATACAAGGGTTTATTAGGTACTATGAAACAGCAACGTATCCAATCAAGGGATAGTGAGTACAAAAAGGCAACAAAGACATTTTCAAACCTCAACAGTGAACAAAGTTTCAAATGGTAACCGAAATCTCAAATGAAACCTGGAATGGTAACAAGATTCCATATATGGGACGTTATTTCGAAGGGATAACATAGTCTCGAAGGATGAACTGAAGCAAGTATTAGATAGGAAACAAGTTTCAAAATAAGAAATGAAATCAAGTTTCAATAAAATCTCGAATAAAAATGAAATCTCGAGCAAAAACTCGAATAGAAAACAAAATCTCCAATAGGGTACACAGTGAAAAATAGAAAATCAAGTATCAACAAAGTCGTAAATAAGGAACAAAATCCCGAATAGAAAATCTCAACGAAGAAACAAGATTTTGAATAGTAACTAGAAAACAAGTTTCAATAGAAATCAAGGTATTGGATCGTAAATATGAAACAAACGAATCTTAACAGTAAACAGAGTCGTAAATGGAGAACGAGTCCCAAAATAAATCAAAATAGGAAGTAGAATCTCAAACAAGCGTCACTAGAAGCGAAGGTTAAAATACGGTTTCAGAATGATATTTCGAGTAGGAATAAATCTTAGATAGTACAAGTTTGATTAGTGAGCAGAATATTAATAACGAGTAGGAACAGGTATCCCAAAAATAAGCGAATTCTTGGATAGGAGACAAGGTCAAAACGAGTAGTGAACAACAACTCTCGAATAGAAAATCAAAATCATCAAAGGAAATAGGCAAACAATATCGAGTAGTGAATTTCAAACAATATCGAATTGTGGGTCTGAAACAAGTTTACCGAATAGAAAACAATATCTTGAAATAAATTTCGAATATCAACCAAGGTTTCAAAATAGAAAACAAGAGATTTTAAGAAATGATCTAGGTGCTAAGGGAAATTTAAGGGAAGACTGGATTACGAATCAAGATATATGGTTTTCTCCAACCATGCAAGAAAAGCCATCAGTCTTCAGTCCATCCTCAGTACTTCTTCAGGAACTGGAATCTCTTCAATTTCTTCAGCAGTCCTGACGTAGGCTGGTCCTTGTAGTAGTGCTCCATACGTTTGTTGAATCTGGAGGGATAGATCCCCTTGTTGTAGTCCTGATGCTCCTCGTGCTTGTCCTTGGGCCGTGTGATCAGCAATCTCCGAGCAATCCTTGACTTGGTGGACAGGCGATCCACAATACAAGTATAGGCTCAATCTCTTGTGGCCCTCTTCATAGTGGAGTCCTGAGCTGCAGCAGAAAATAGAATGATCGCCGGCTGAATCTGAATCTGAATCTCCCGCTAAGGTGACTGAAATGCAGGGACTCTGACATGAATATATGGTTGCTGAGATCCTGATGTTCCTCGATCATTGTGATCTGCGACTTGCTGACAATCCTTCATTCAGTAAATATGGGCCTGAATCTGCCTCTGATGATACGACTGATGATGTGACTGAAGAAACGTCGTCTGACCGTTGTGATGCTTTGCGGGTCCAGGGTAGTTGCTATATTCATCATAAGTCTTCATGTCCTTCATGAGCTTCAGTTTTCAGCCTCGTTCTATTGTCTGTGCTATATTCTGGATCTTTTGGCTAGTGGCTCCAATCTTTCAGAGGAGTCGGGTCCTCAGAGACTTGTATGATCTTCAGTGGCTGCTCCAGATTTTCGATCTGCTCCTCGGTGTAAGATATGCGCTCGGTGTCGGGAAAGTCCAAGGTCTGAGAGTCTGGAAGTCAGAAGTCTTCTCTAACTCAAAAAATGCATTTGCAAGTCTGGATTGGAAAAGGACGGCCTGCTGGTGTCAAGGAACTCTTGAAACGTCTCCGTCAACTGCGTACTACCCATGGGGATAGTAGAGTGATAGAAGGTAGTGGGAGCTCGAAACCCCCAAGTGTAGGTGGATCGACTGTTCCGGTGTCGCGTGCTTTTGAACTATCTAAAAAATAAAAAACTATTAAAATAACCTAGACCTAAATACAAAAGTGTTTATAGAATATTAATATACCCGATGTACCCGATTTCCTATGCTATAATCAAGTTTTCCTAGTTTAATCAAGTCCCCCAATAGTACTCTAATACCTACGTACTATTAGGATAGACCTGCATGGGCCACTACTAAAAACATGTCACAATCCGCTCCCAAATAATCGGACACGAGTCGGATACACCCAGCCTTCGTCATTAGACACGACGAAGTAAACTGTACCAAGCTAGAAAAATCTAACCAAATAAACATAAATGTGTACAATCACAGCATCTAATAACGTTCCCAGAAAGATCACCATAATCTACAAATCCAGATATCATAAAGGTACTATAATTAACAGGAATGAAAAATACTATGAACTCTAAAGACAATATCTAGAAGTAAAGCTAAGTAGTCTAAACCTGAAGCCTCAAGCTAAATCTCATCCTGCTCAGCTAATATCCTGGCCTCTTGCCCATATAGTAGAATGGTACCCTGCAAGTACACCTGCAACATATCCTAGTCAGGAGCGGAGCTAAGTATATCCAAGGAAATGAGCATGAACATCAACAAGAAACGAGAAATGAGAACAAGACATGAAACTGAACATGAGTACTGAAAGTAAATACAGGGAACATGATATGAGTCATGAACATAAAATACAACCTGAACATGAAATACAACCTGAATAATAAAATACAACCTGAATCATAAAATACAACCTGAATTCTGAAATGTGCAATATTAAAATACATCCAGAGTGTGTGATCGGCTTGGGTAGATTTAATGAACATAAAATGGTATGGCTCGGGTCCCGCATGCACGATACAGGACCTAAGCTATTCACATGAATAGTAACAGGGTTTGATCATACATCTGTAGTATTTCCCCTCCCCGACACAAGTAACTCAAGAATCATGAAACAAGACAATCCCGTGATACATCGTGTCAACAAGAAGATACAATAATGAATATACAAGACATAAAAAAATGAACAAGTCCGAGGAGTATACTTGCCTTGCTCAGGGTGATCGAGAATGGATAGTAAAGCTGTATGTCCACCTGTTTACTAGGTATAAGTTGGTTAATATCTAGACAAGTTCTAATTGTTTATCTTAAATAGTTTAAAGGTTGGATTTATCTAGAGATTAATAATCTACGAATACTCCTTATACACTCTACAAACCATCCTTAAAATATAAAGCCAAGTCATCACTTCCTAATTCTTAACTTATCATGAAAACATTTGTTAAATAAAACCAATTGATTTCTATTGAATAACTAAACTGGTAACTAAAACAGGAAAGGGTAAAAGGTTTGGATTAAGTAAAACTTAATAGAGGACTGCAATATATAGGTAATTAGCTGCAAACCCAACTTTTCTATAATTCATAACACAGGATTAAAGATAAGGTCCAAAACCAACATACCAATTAGTGATACAAATAGCCCCAGGTTGGTCTTTTTTATGTACTATACTGTGGGTCCTGCTACAAGGCAGTTCTCCTTCTAAAATCCTTATTTTCAAAAAATACTAGGTGGTCAGATGCTTAACAGTATTCTAATTAGTCAGTAGGCTCACTCCACTACTGTCAGATACTATCATCAACCTTTAACATATTAATCTCCTTCTAAGTTCAATTCATAGCTCACCATTTCAGTTTACAACATCATTCCAAAACCCCACAATCAGTTAGTTTCCCAATCCATATTAGAGCATTGTACTCTCGATCCCAGCATCAATTCTCAGTCCAGCCACCTATGTTAGGTTCACTATTCACTAACCATTCTACCTATTTAAATAACCACTCAATTTGTGATAAATAATTCCAGATCACTCATCAGTAGAGTTTTAGCACAACCATTAAAATCTATCATGGAGTAATCATAGGGTAAATTATACTAGAGACTGTCAACTAGTCACAGAGCCTCTTCATGAAATCAATATCCCACAAGGATACTCATCACTACAATTTGAAAAAGATCCTAACTCAAACCTCTGCTTACCAAATACACATCATTATCTATAAGCCTAAACCTAAGCATCCAGTTAAGGGATTACTGGAAACTTCAACTATCTAACAAGGTATGGTTTTAACAGGTAATCCTCATTTTCCTCAACTGAATCTAGCTATCTCACCCTCATTGCTCAGCAACCACAAGGCTTAAATCTGTAAGGATAACCAAGGACTTGTTACAACAATTATCATGTCCTTAGTATCAGTCTGAGACTATCTGAGACTATCAGGACATGATAACTAGGCTGTTAAGCCCGAATGGAAGTCTGATGTTAGCTTTCCAGATGAAATCCTCAACAGTAAACCTAAAGAAGAGGTACCCAGAAACAGGTTTAGAAGTAACTCTTCTTAGAGTTGCAGGATAAGAGCTTAATTGAAACAGTCATTAAGTGAAGATTGTCATAACTGAGTGTCAACCCCTTGACCAATTTTTTGATTTTTTTTGAATTTATTAAACTTATACCCATTTGTTTTTCTCGTTTATTTGTTATGTCTTATAAAACTTTATTTATTAAATGAGGGACCAATTGGTAATATAGGGTTTTAGCAGGGACTGGAATAAATAAAGTTGAGATTTAAATCTCAACAGCCTTTCAAATCAAGTCCCTGTGTTCAAATTCAAATTGAACTGGAGATCAACCTTCGCCCAAACCCTCAGATAAGATCAAATCAAATTTCTCTTTATCTCCTCAAGATTTTGATCGAGCATTTGCGCCTATATATATGAGGGGATTGTGGCCACCCTCGGCAAACCCTAGAAGTCAAGTCCCCTGTCGCAAGAAGAAGGAAGAAGAAGAGCAGTCGAGTCTTGCATTCACCAGGTATCCTTCACTTTCGTCTAGATTAATTAATTCTTAAATCTGGGTTTAGTCGATATTGTGTTCAATTGTAGTATAGGTGTTCGTGGTTATGTTTAAGAGATGATAGAAGGCCCATATCGAATGGTTCTACATGAATTGAGTATATTTTAGAGGAGTGTATAATGGTGAACCTACCTTTCCTGTCCACAGCAACATTATAGGATGCAACCTAGGTGGCCTAAGGTTGAGAGGGAGATGTCGTGTCCCCTATATCCATCAGGTACTGGCTGGTGTCTTGTCTAATCAGATTCTTGTACCAGTCCAGATAAAGGGAGTAATGATCGAATATTAGGCAGGGTACCAATAGATAAATATACTAGGAGGGGTTAGTAATGAAGAGAGAGTGTACCATTAGCTGTTACATAAGGAGCAGTAGCAGCAACTGAAGGTGACAAGGTGAAACCTTGTGCACCAGAGCACAGGGAATCCAGTTTGAGGAGTTTTTTCAGCCATCTATACCATCCTATAAATGGCTCAGACCATGTTACCAAGGGTTAGGAGGGCTGACACATAGGCAATACTTAGAGGTACCACTATACAGGCTAAGGTATGGAATTTGGGAGTATAGAGGGATCAAAGTTTTCCCAGGCCTAAGTATCAGGCGACCAAAGGTCGGTATAGCAGGGTAATGACCAACAAGTGACCTCCTATCACTCGACCTGTGTGGGCTTAGCATAGCAGGACCTAGGACTTAGATTATGGTATCCATAGTTGTATTAGAAGGGTAGCTCAGTAGGCTACAGGAAGTTATGAACTGACCTTTAAACTCTTTTTTGACACTGTCAGGGTAGATGTCTCTCTGTACCTAAAAGATCTTCTTAGTATTTGATTTTCTTGTATTGACTGGACACTGATCTATAGCCTTGGTGATACCAGTAACTGGTATTCTAGAATACCAGTTAGGAAATAGTAACCTGTTGAGTTGACAGGGCTATAGATGGGACCATAGATCATGGACACTTCTATGGCAAATACTCTGGTATTAGAAGTGATAATAGACAGCAGTACATAAACATTAGGAGGGAGTACCATGGAAATTTACACTGGGAATCAAGTTTGATAATTGTTATTAAGATGCATTATGACCTGGCATGTCCTGTCCTTATGGTGTTCAGTCAATTCAGAAGTGCTTATAGCTTGAGCAACCTACTGATATATTTGGGTTTATCCTGGTATTTACAAGGGGAATACTATGGAGAACCATGGTCATGTACCAGTCCAAAGAGTGCTTGTGCCTATGTACATTTATATAGACCAGTAGCAGTAGGGTGAGGCTAAGGCTATTATGCTAGAGTGTGTATGAGTATTTGCCCTCTGTGTGTATTTATATCTGGTAGGCTAGAAGGATAATAGGATGCAGATTCATGAAGGTCATATGTCTTCCCTTAGGATAAATCCTGTATATAGGTTGGATTCATGCTGTGCTTGTGCATATGTGCCATCTGAACTGTGGAACATGTTATATTGTGCACTGGTTGGTTCCCTGTTGCTGAAACCAACTGATACTTATGTATCAAGTTCATAGCCATTAGAGCTAATTATAATGACTGCCATAAAACCCTTAGGAAATCAAGTATACACATATAGCTGTGGGAGAATGCCACCTGACATTAGGAAATCAGGATAAGCCTAGCATCATGATTGGACAGGTGTGTATGTTGCCATAAGTGTAGCTAGGATACGGGACCTGGGTGTTGACATGTGCAAGTAGCAAGGTGGGTTATTTGGTATACACATATATTATGTGCTGAACTAGTATATACATACAGTGTTCAGTGGCTTGCCTAAGCAGGGGATTATCTGGTATACACATATTCATGTCCTGTCCATAGGGTGGTTAATGTTCAGTCCGTAAGTATTATAATGAGCAGGCTATACAATGATACTTGTGCCTCTGGGAAGCATAGGAGCAGACAGTGTCCACAGATAGCAGTCTATATGCATTATGTTCTGGTACAAAATAGTGGGGTGTGTGTACAGATTCCAGACTTGACATCTAACTCCTAGTGTCACATGGTATTAGGCAGTGTACACTATGTAGGGACTACTATATACTGCCTACAAGTGGGCTAATCTACTGTAAGCCCCTGTTTTTCAATTTTAGTTTTATTAGTGCTAATTAATTTTTAATGTTAATTTTTAGCCTTAAAGTAATTATTGGGATTTTTAGGAATTTTTCTATATTTTTAAAATGAGTTTTAAATATAAAAATATCACTTTGCAAATTATTTGGAATTAATTAAATAGGTTTTGCAATTTTTAGATATGTTTTTATATCAGTTTGTAATTAAGAAAATATTTTTAATTAGGAAATGCAAATTCTATTTTGCATTTTCTCACTAATAATTCTATTATACAAAATCCTATTTCCTAAGGGCCCTATTGCAAATCTACCAAACCCCCCCTCTCTCACACGACAGCTCTCTCTCTCTCTCTCTCCTCTGTCTACCTACTCCCCTGCCCCGACCTACTCACCGCCCTGCCCCCGCCTTTCCCGGCTGCCCCCACCGCCACAAACCCCCTATAAACTCCCCCTCTCTCCCCTGACCTCAACCCTAACCCTAGATTTCCCCCACGACCAACCGCCGCCCTCCTTCTTCCCCACTTCCCTACACCAAGACCCTAACTCCGACGAACACTGCTCCGCCCCAACCGACGACCTTCACCGCCAACCACCACCACCATTCGATGCGCCCCGACGAGAGGCGTCGATCGCCACTGCTCCGCCGCCGTCCCGACGCCCCTAGCCTCCGCCTCCGCCTCCGCCTTCGAAACTTCGTGGAGAAGTCAGACACGTACGTACCAGTCTGTTTTCGTGTCGGCTGTGTCTCGATTTCACGTGAGAGACTCGCCAGGACACGGGGACTCTAGTCCAGCGTCTCGACACGCGTTCTAGCCTTCGTGCGTGTCGTGCATAGCACGGACACGAGAAAATCCTGTGTCCTTAACTGTCTGGACACAGGACAGCTTTATATTTTTTTTATATAAAACCAGCCTAATCAGAAATAAAATTAACTAGGATCCTATTTCTAACACAGCGGGCCAACTGACCCACTGGCCAGCGGCTATAGTGTTGAACTCCTCCCCCCCCTGCTGTGCGCTCGGGTTCGAGCCCCCTGGCTGCCTTTTCTTTCCCTTTTCTTTTCCTTTTCCTTTTTTTTTCTTTTTATTATATATATATTTATATATATATATATATATATGTATATATATATATTTGTATATATATATGTATTATTCTATATATACTATAATTTTGTATATATATATTTACTGTTTTTATATATGTATATATGTATACTTCATTATTTTATGTATGTATGTATATATATATATATATATATATATATATATATATATATATATATATATATATATATGTATTATGTATTATGTATACATATATATATTTATGTATATATATTTCCTTATGTATATATATTATTATATATATTATTATATATATATGTATACATTAATTTTGTATATATATATATATATATATATATATATATATATATATATATATATATATATATATATATATATATATATGTTATATAGATAAGTATTTTCTTATATATATATATCTATATATATATATATATACATATATGTAATTTATATATATATATATCCAATATGTAAACATCCCTATATTTGTGTATATATATTTTCATATATATATATATATATATATATATACACTATTTTATGTATGTATTTTACTTAGCTTAGTATAAATTATCTTTATAAGATAATATTCATACTTTTATAGTTACTATGTAAAACTTTACCTTATTAAAATAATAATATTTAGTTTGACTATTACCAAATTATATTTTTATTGTATTTAAATTACTACAACCATTTGGTGTCCAAGCCTAGCATGGATATTTGGGCTCAAATGTGTTTTCACACATTCAAGACCTGTTCAAGTCATATTGGACTTGATTCATGGCCTTGGGTCCTGTATTTGAACTTTGGTTCAAATTACATACATGGACAAAATACGCAGATAATTAATTATTGTGTGCATTGCTGTCTTTGATTTTCTAAAAATACTTAAAGTATTGCTAAAATTATGAAAAAATAGTTTTTAGATACTATGTTAAGTTAGTTAATTTAGTATAATTTTTGTAGTATTTAATTTACTGTTTTGCCACTAGTTTGGCATATGGAACCAAAACTCATTTTCTGTATACTTAGGAAAACTGATTTTTATAAAATACTTGTACTGGTTAATAAATTCCAGAAAAATTATAATAAATTTCTATAATTAGCAAGGATCGTTTTGGTACTTTGCTTTAAACAAAACTAGACTTTTTGTCTATCTCTAAAATTATTAGAACATAATAATCTTTTGATTTATTTATTAATTAATTACGACTTGTAGTTTTTTGTGTTATTTTGAGTTTTAGTCGTGTTAAACCCCATCCCTCACTAGTGTAAAGACCCTAGAAAGTTAGTTAACATAGTGTGTCATCCCACATTGGTCTCCTATGCCAAGTCATCATTTTGGCTAGGTGCCCAATCACAAGTCGTGTTTTACCAATTAGTGTCCTAGTGTTTTAGCTTAGTGTAAAACTAAGTTGTTGTATTTACTTCTACAGTGATGAGCTACCAGACATCCATAGCATTGTTATCGCAGCTTGTTTTGTTTTGCTTTACTAGAGGCAAGTACTTTCTACGAACTTTACATACTGCTATAAACCATAAAACTGTGAATCACCAACCATGTTAAATGCTGATCCTTGGGGTAGCAAGTTAGAACTTTACATGTTGTATTACTTTCAGTCTCTACCATCTTTATACCGTATCTCATAATCTCTCTCACATGCTTAAATAACGGGTTAAGGGGAAACTGCTAGTAGTGTACGTGATCATGACCCCCTTTTCCGTATGTATTTACCGAGCACCGTTACATTCTATATGTATCTGTGTCGTATGTCTGATCCCGCGTTTGTGTATGGATATACACCGATGCCGTTATGTGTACGTATGTGCATATCAGAAAATTGATATGTACCGCTGTAAATCCTGATTACCTATTGACTGATCACTCACCTACTACAGTTTTAAACTTTAAAATGTATATCTATCGCCATGCTAAAACATACCTAAAACTGAACCAACATGATATGTCATTTTCTTTTTATCACATGATCAGTATTATATGTTTGTTAGATTTAGTACTTGCTCCCGTCCTGACAGGATAACGTTGTAGGTATCCTTACTGAGGAGGAGTTACTCTGTGACACATACTATGGAGATACTGCCGAGGACCCGGCTCTGCTTTACGAGGATGTTTCTGCGGGGAACCTCGCCTAGTTGTCTTTTGTTTACTTATACTTTTGAGAGTAGACATGTATTAGACTATATCATTTTGTAACTGGACATGTATCCAGTTTTATATTTCAGTTTACTTGTACTTGGATATTTTACTATATACGACGACTTTTGTGTTTGGAGCATTTATGATTCTTCTTCACTTATAGAACTGTTTAGCACATTTAGTCTTATCCTGTTGTCTTTAGAACAGCTTACTACGTTTTATCTCAACGTAGGCTGGACATGCCTCGGCCTGGCCCAACAAATTGGGTAGCGGGTCGTGACATGTTTTTAGTGGTGGCCCATGCAGGTCCTGACTAAACTGTTTGGTTACGTTATTGTACCAAGCATGCCTGCAATTAGGAACTTAAGGTAATTAGACAACATTAGGAAAGACGCTTAGAACACTTAGAGGAATGCTAGGATTGCAACATAGGAAATACATCACATGTTTTCTATTATAATTAGATTTTCTTGCATATGATTGCTTACTTTAAATAAGTCCTTATAAGTCTTTTTATGTGTAATTTAGATGGTGCTTACTCGTTCATCCCAGTATGTTACCCCCGAGAATGGGGCCCTCCATATCCAGTCAGCTGACTAGTTGACTGATACACCTCCACCTACCATATTCCCCCACTCCACAGATCCACAGACCCAGATACCACCTTCCACATCCCAGTCCCAGCAGGACCCGATACTTCTACCACCCCCTATCACTATACCCACCCAGGCTTCCGTCACACTCGACGGGACCCAGCTGCTCATACTGATCCAGGGGTTCCTAATAACCCATCAGGAGCAGACTACCCAACTCCGCCAGAGCATGGAGCGTTTTGAGGGACGTCCCGTGGTCCCACCACATGTAGAGCCACGACAGAGAACGGGGACGATCAAGGACTTCATGGGTCTGAATCCCAAGGAGTTTTCAGGGACTGAGGGCATAGTAGTAGCTGATGAGTGGCTAGATTCGGTAGAGAGGAAGCTTCTGGGAGTTAGGATGCCGGATGACCTTCAGGTCGAGGCAGCAGGATTTCTGCTGATAGACTTAGCAGGAGTCTGGTTCCGGAATGAGCCGTTGTTTGCGAGAGGTAGAGCCACCTGGGACCAGTTCAAGACCCAGTTCAAGAAAAAATTCTTCTCAACCACTGCTAGAGTAGCCATGGGGCTACGATTCCAAAACATCCAGCAGGAGAACCGTTCTGTTGACGAGTATGCGGCAGAGTTTAGTCGCCTGAGCCGTTTGCTCCTAGTCTGGTTGCTGATCCAGAGGAGATGACCCGTAGGTTTTGCCATGGTCTAGTTCCAGACATTGGCATTCTTATAGTGGCGAACGGTACGACTGACTACTACCAGAGCCTAGAGTTAGCTCGGAGCATCGATGAGCGTCTTCTGTCATGCAAGAGGCCGGCTTCTGTACATCATGAGGGACCGTCCAAGCGTCAGGCTTTCCAGCAGAGAGCACCGACGCCACTCCAGCAGACTTACCGTCCCCCTATATCACATCATCAGACCCCGCCAGTTAGAGCCCCGGGACCCCGACAGCAGCCGAAGGGAAGTATTTGTGCATTCTGCAATAGGGTAGGCCACGACGCTTCCATCTGCAGGAAGAAGTTGGGGCAGTGTTTGGCTTGTGGGTCTGCCACCCATCAGCTTCGAGAGTGCCCGGTAGCGAAGACTAGAGGACCGCTTCCGACTCAGCAGCAGAGGTTCGGACAGCATCTGCAGCAGCAGAAGGGACCTCAGGGGAGGGTTTATAGTCTAGCCATTGAGCCGGAGCCGGAGCAGGTTTCGGAGCCGGATTACTTAGCTGACGTCATCACAGGTCATATTTATTTGCATACTTTTCTAGCTGTATGTTTGTTTGATTCTGGTGCATCTCATAGCTTCCTATCATTAGAGTTTATGCATAAACATCATCTAGTAGCTACACCTACTGCGGAGATTAGTAGAGTGATGACGGGAGGAGGACCAGTGCCTATTAGATCTATCTATAGATATTCTATTTTTATAGCCGGGAGAGAGTTCAGGGGGCGATTCTTTGTGATGCCACTTTCCGGTTATGATATCATATTGGGGATGGACTGGCTTAGCTATGCCCATGTATCTATAGATTGCCATGAGGGTAGTATTTTGTTCAGTCCCCCAGGCACAGCACCATTAAGTGTCAGGAAGACAGGGCCGGAGATTAGCCTAGAGCCGAACTGTTGTGCGACAGTCGGGGACGCAGCACCGCCACACCCTATCATTAGGGAGTTTATGGATGTATTCCCAGAGGATCTTTCAGGACTTCCGCCTGACAGAGATGTGGAGTTCACTATAGATTTAGTGCCGGGTTCATCACCAGTATCCCGGGCTTGCTATAGAGTGAATCCCAAGGAGGCCATAGAGATGAAAGAGCAGATTGATGACCTGTTGAAAAAGGGTTTCATCCGATCCAGTGCTTCTTCATGGGGAGCGCCAGTGCTCTTTGTGCCTAAGAAGGATGGTACAGTCCGGTTGTGTATTGATTATCGGGCCTTGAATGCCATCACCATCAAGAACAAATATCCTCTGCCCAGGATAGATGATTTGTTCGACCAGTTGAGCGGGGCAAAGGTGTTTTCCAGGATAGACTTGAGATCCGGGTACCACCAGGTGAAGGTTAGGCCAGCAGACATCCAGAAGACGGCGTTCAACACGAAGTACGGGCAGTACGAGTTTCTGGTGATGCCATTTGGTCTCACAAATGTGCCAGCTATCTTTATGAACTTGATGAATAAGATATTTCACCAGTATCTGGATAAGTTCGTCGTAGTATTTATCGACGACATCCTGATATACTCGAAGACGCCGGAGGAGCATGCAGAGCACTTGCGGATAGTTTTGGGGATTCTGAGGCAGGAGAGATTGTTTGCCAAATTGCCGAAGTGCGAGTTCTTTTTAGACCGAGTGGAGTTTCTCGGCCATGTAGTCACTGGAGATGGAATCTCGATAGATCCGAGGAAGATTGCTGCAGTTGAGACGTGGAAGGCTCCGACGTCAGTTTCAGAGATCAGGAGTTTTCTGGGTTTAGCAGGCTATTATAGAAAGTTCGTCCAGGACTTTGCTAGGATAGCTGAACCCATGATGAAGCTGACGCGGAAGGACGCAGAGTACATTTGGTCAGAGGACTGCCAGACAGCATTTGAGGAGCTGAAGAGGAGGCTGACGACCGCTCCAGTTCTGACTTTACCTTCAGGTTCTGGAGGTTTCACCATTTACAGTAATGCTTCTGGGAAGGGGCTATAGGATGTGTCCTACAGCAGCATGGAAAAGTAATTGCTTATGCATCTAGGCAATTACGGACTCATGAGAGGAATTATCCTACCCATGACCTAGAGTTAGCTGCGGTGATCTTTGCACTCAAGTTATGGAAACATTACTTATACGGAGAGCGTGTGAAAATCTTTACTGACCACAAAAGCTTGAAGTATGTGTTCACGCAGAAAGAGCTGAACATGAGGCAAAGACGATGGTTGGAGTTGATGAAGGACTTCGACATCGATTTACAGTATCACCCGGGAAGGCAAATGTGGTGGCGGATGCGCTGAGCAGGCATCCGATGGCATGGTACCTGATGATTGATCGACATTTACGGGAGGATCTGGAGAAGCTCGGTATCGAGCTAGTTCGACCAGGATCAGTGATACAGATGATGGCGCTTGACATTCAGTCAGGTTTGATGGAGCAGATCCGGGAGGCACAGTCTACAGATGAGAGCCTTCGCAGACTTCGACCCCAGGCATTAGCGGGATTGCTGGATGACTTCACGATAGCAGATGATGGATCCCTGAGGCATGGCAGCCGATTGTGCGTGCCGAAGGGAGAGCTGGTAGAGGCAGTTTTGCAGGAGGCGCACCGATCGAGATATTCTATTCACCCTGGTGCTAACAAGATGTACCGTGACTTGCGGGAACATCTTTGGTGGCACGGGATGAAGAGGGATGTATCACGTTTCATTTCGAGATGTCTAGTTTGCCAGCAGGTCAAGGCGGAGCGCCAGAGGCCAGCTGGTTTGTTGCAGCCATTACCCATTCCCGAGTGGAAGTGGGAACATATTACGATGGACTTCGTTTTAGGGCTTCCTCGTTCCCAAGGAGGGAATGATGCCATCTGGGTCATCGTAGACAGGCTGACGAAGTCTGCGCACTTCATACCCTTCAAGGTGGGGCTTTCTACCGAGAAGTTGGCGGAGCTATACATGCAGCAGATAGTTTGCCTATACGGAGTGCCGGTGAGCATCGTGTCAGACAGAGACAGCAGATTTATATCCCACTACTGGAGGAGCTTGCAGGAGGAGTTGGGCAGTTGGCTCAAGTTCAGTACGGCGTACCACCCGCAGACAGATGGGCAGTCCGAGAGGACGATACAGACACTGGAGGATATGCTGAGGACCTGCGTGCTGGACTTCGGAGGATCATAGGAGAGCCATCTGCACTTGGTAGAGTTTTCATACAACAACAGCTACCAGGCCAGTATTGGTATGTCTCCTTTCGAGGCGCTATATGGACGACGATGCCGCACACCGCTCTTTTGGGATGATGTCGGAGACAGAGTTATGCTTGGGCCAGAGATGATCACGGATGCAGCAGAGAAAGTCGGGATGATCAGAGACAGGCTCAGAGTAGCTCAGGACAGGCAAAAAACACTGGGCTGATACTAGTCGCAGACCGATGGAGTTCGCAGACGGTGATATGGTGCTAGTGAAGATATCACCTACTAGAGGGACGATCCGGTTCGGACGAGGAGGGAAGCTGAGCCCCAGATACATCGGACCGTTCGAGGTACTTGGCAGGATCGGAGAGGTAGATTACAGGGTTGCACTTCCACCCAACCTAGCAGGAGTTCATGATGTCTTTCACGTATCTCAGCTGAGGAGATATGTTCCAGACCCCAGTCATGTGCTAGATCATTCAGAGTTGGAGGTCGGACCGAGCCTTACAGTTTCTGAGCAGCCAGTGGAGATATTAGACATGAGAGAGAAGAGGCTGAGGAACAAGGTTATACCCCTAGTACGAGTAGCTTGGAGCCGTCACTCCCCAGGTGAATCTACTTGGGAGAGGGAGTCGGATATGAGGGAGAGATACCCTTACTTGTTCGATCCAACCGCTGCGTGGGAACCACCCGTTCCCGCTTGATACCTTAGAGGTTAGTTTCGATCGCAGCCTTAGTCATTTTGTTGCATTGCTTGCTATGTTAGAATATTGTTAGGTCTTCAATCCTTGTGAATTTTGAGGACGAAATTTTTCAAGGAGGAAAGACTTGTAAGCCCCTGTTTTTCAATTTTAGTTTTATTAGTGCTAATTAATTTTTAATGTTAATTTTTAGCCTTAAAGTAATTATTGGGATTTTTAGGAATTTTTCTATATTTTTAAAATGAGTTTTAAATATAAAAATATCACTTTGCAAATTATTTGGAATTAATTAAATAGGTTTTGCAATTTTTAGATATGTTTTTATATCAGTTTGTAATTAAGGAAATGTTTTTAATTAGGAAATGCAAATTCTATTTTGTATTTTTTCACTAATAATTCTATTATGCAAAATCCTATTTCCTAAGGGCCCTATTGCAAATCTACCAAACCCCCCCCCCTCTCTCACACGACAGCTCTCTCTCTCTCTCTCCTCTGCCTACCTACTCCCCTGCCCCGACCGACTCACCGCCCTGCCCCCGCCTTTCCCGGCTGCCCCCACCGCCACAAACCCCCTATAAACTCCCCCTCTCTCCCCTGACCTCAACCCTAACCCTAGATTTCCTCCACGACCAACCGCCGCCCTCCTTCTTCCCCACTTTCCTACACCAAGACCCTAACTCCGACGAACACTGCTCCGCCCCAACCGACGACCTTCACCGCCAACCACCACCACCATTAGACGCGCCCCGACGAGACGCGTCGATCGCCACTGCTCCGCCGCCGTCCCGACGTTCCTAGCCTCCGTCTCCGCCTTCGAAACTTTGTGGAGAAGTCGGACACGTACGTACCAGTCTGTTTTTGTGTCGGCTGTATCTCGATTTCACGTGAGAGACTCGCCAGGACACGGGGGACTCTAGTCCAGCGTCTCGACACGCGTTCTAGCCTTCGTGCGTGTCGTGCATAGCACGGACACGAGAAAATCCTGTGTCCTTAACTGTCTGGACACAGGACAGCTTTATATTTTTTTTATATAAAACCAGCCTAATCAGAAATAAAATTAACTAGGATCCTATTTCTAACACAGCGGGCCAACTGACCCACTGGCCAGCGGCTGCAGTGTTGAACTTCTCCCCCCCCCTGCTGTGCGCTCGGGTTCGAGCCCCCTGGCTGCCTTTTCTTTCCCTTTTCTTTTCCTTTTCCTTTTTCTTTTTCTTTTTTATTATATATATATTTATATATATATGTATATACATATATTTGTATATATATATGTATTATTCTATATATACTATAATTTTGTATATATATATTTACTGTTTTTATATATATATATGTATACTTCATTATTATATATATATATATATATATATATATATATATATATATATATATATATATATATATATATATATATATATATTATATATATATATATATATATATATATATATATATATATATATATATATATATATATATATATTTATATATATATATATATATATATATGTATTATGTATACATATATATATATTTATGTATATATATTTCTTATGTATATATATTATTATATATATATGTATACATTAATTTTGTATATATATATATATATATATATATATATATATATATATATATATATATATATATATATATATATGTTATATAGATAAGTATTTTCTTATATATATATATATCTATATATATATATACATATATGTAATTTATATATATATATATATATATATATATATATATATATATATATATATATATATATATATATATATATATATATCCAATATGTAAACATCCCTATATTTGTGTATATATATTTTCATATATATATATATACACTATTTATGTATGTATTTTACTTAGCTTAGTATAAATTATCTTTATAAGATAATATTCATGCTTTTATAGTTACTATGTAAAACTTTACCTTATTAAAATAATAATATTTAGTTTGACTATTACCAAATTGTATTTTTATTGTATTTAAATTACTGCAACCATTTGGTGTCCAAGCCTAGCATGGGTATTTGGGCTCAAATGTATTTTCACACATTCAAGACCTGTTCAAGTCATATTGGATTTGATTCATGGCCTTGGGTCCTGTATTTGAACTTTGGTTCAAATTACATACATGGACAAAATATGCAGATAATTAATTATTGTGTGCATTGCTGTCTTTGATTTTCTAAAAATACTTAAAGTATTGCTAAAATTATGGAAAAGTAGTTTTTAGATACTATGTTAAGTTAGCTAATTTAGTATAATTTTTGTAGTATTTAATTTACTGTTTTGCCACTAGTTTGGCATATGGAACCAAAACTCATTTTCTGTATACTTAGAAAAACTGATTTTTATAAAATACTTGTACTGGTTAATAAATTCCAGAAAAATTATAATAAATTTCTATAATTAGCAAGGATCGTTTTGGTACTTTGCTTTAAACAAAACTAGGCTTTTTGTCTATCTCTAAAATTGTTAGAACATAATGATCTTTTGATTTATTTATTGATTAATTACGACTTGTAGCTTTTTGTGTTATTTTGAGTTTTAGCCGTGTTAAACCCCATCCCTCACTAGTGTAAAGACCCTAGAAATTTAGTTAACATAGTGTGTCATCCCACATTGGTCTCCTATGCCAAGTCATCATTTTGGCTAGGTGCCCAATCATAAGTCGTGTTTCACCAATTAGTGTCCTAGTGTTTTAGCTTAGTGTAAAACTAAGTTGTTGTATTTACTTCTACAGTGACGAGCTACCAGACATCCATAGCATTGTTATTGCAGCTTGTTTTGTTTTGCTTTGCTAGAGGCAAGTACTTTCTACGAACTTTATATACTGCTATAAACCATAAAACTGTGAATCACCAACCATGTTAAATGCTGATCCTTGGGGTAGCAAGTTAGAACTTTACATGTTGTATTACTTTCAGTCTCTACCATGTTTATACCATATCTCATAATCTCTCTCACATGCTTAAATAACGGGTTAAGGAGAAACTGCTAGTAGTGTACGTGATCATGACCCCCTTCTCCGTATGTATTTACCGAGCACCGTTACATTCTATATGTATCTGTGTCGTATGTCTGATCCCGCATTTGTGTATGGATATACACCGATGCCGTTATGTGTACGTATGTGCACATCAGAAAATTGATATGTACCGCTGTACATCCTGATTACCTATTGACTGATCACTTACCTACTACAGTTTTAAACTTTAAAATGTATATCTATCGCCATGCTAAAACATACCTAAAACTGAACCAACATGATATGTCATTTCCTTTTCATCACATGATCAGTATTATATGTTTGTTAGATTTAGTACTTGCTCCCGTCCTGACAGGATAACGTTGTAGGTATCCTTACTGAGGAGGAGTTACTCTGTGACATATACTATGGAGATACTGCCGAGGACCCGGCTCTACTTTACGAGGATGTTTCTGCGGGGAACCTCGTCTAGTTGTCTTTTGTTTACTTAGACTTTTGAGAGTAGACATGTATTAGACTATATCATTTTGTAACTGGACATGTATCCAGTTTTACATTTCAGTTTACTTGTACTTGGATATTTTACTATATACGACGACTTTTGTGTTTGGAGCATTTATGATTCTTCTTCACTTATAGAACTGTTTAGCACATTTAGTCTTATCCTGTTGTCTTTAGAACAGCTTACTACGTTTTATCTCAACGTAGGCTGGACATGCCTCGGCCTGGCCCAACAAATTGGGTAGCGGGTCGTGACATCTACCAAAAGGTTAGTTAAGATGGCAGTAGCCTTACCACAAATGGGGGTCAGCTAGTTAGGATAGGAATACATACAGGGGAATGTATAGTCAGGACCAAGGTCCTGTATACTCAATATACCCACCTGTAGGTGTGGCAAGAAACAAGCAAGATCATGTCTTTAATACCTGCTACACAAAGTTGACCTACACTCTGCACAATTCAGAGTCCAAGAGATAGTCCAGGAGATACCATGGTTGTTAGGTTTAGGCTACATGGGTTGTTCCTTTAGATAGGAAGATTTGTGGCCAATGCCTAGTACTGTTCGGGGGATAAAACCAAACAAGATTAGGAGTACCCTAGAATACTAACTGGCTATAAAACCCAACTTGGTCTGGAAATAGAACTAGAGACTAGTAGGTAATTTATCATGGTTTACAATATTCTTACTCATATTATAAATTCTTAAACATGATACTTGGACACTGTTACGCATTGTAACCTATATCCACAGCTCAGGACCCCAGGCAAGTATACCTTGCCTTTCTACACAGCTTTATTTACATGCACTACCCCAGGCAAGTATACCTTGCCTTTCTACACAGCTTTATTTACATGCACTATCTTTTTATTATTATCCAGTTTTTTTCGTATTATTGACATGTATCTTTCTTATCCTGCTTATATACTTGTATCATTGCTATATAGACTGTGTTCACAGTTAACTTGTATCTCATTGGTCGTGTTCACTTGTGCCTTGATCGAGTCGTGTCGTGGGTCGAGAAGTCGTGAACTGTACTGCTTTTACCTCCGTGTCTTGAAATCTTGAAGCTAATATGCGAGTCCACATTAGGGGTGAGG
Source organism: Iris pallida (assembly GCA_029216955.1). Lineage (NCBI taxonomy): Eukaryota > Viridiplantae > Streptophyta > Magnoliopsida > Asparagales > Iridaceae > Iris > Iris pallida. Next base: position 5,330,996 of record JANAVB010038419.1, read on the forward strand.
GTTAGTAGTTATTGGTCCACACCTGCGAGTTCACATTAGGGACGAGGGTGATGCTAACCTGCGAGTCCACACTAGGGATAAGGGTTAGTAGTATATGGTTCATACCTGCGAGTCCACACTAGGGGCGAGGGAGATGCTAGCCTGTGAGTCCACACTAGGGGCGAGGGTTAGTAGACCTACGAGTCCACACTAGGGACGAGGGTTTGAGTATTCGTTTCGGTTATCCGTTGACATCTTGACATGAGTTCTCTCGTCCTCGTTCAGCAGTTCATTTATGTGTAGACAACGTATAGATTCATGCTTTATTCATTGCTCAGTTTTACTTGTTTATTCTGTATTTTTCTCCATGCATAATAAACTGTTAGAAAGGCTCGTTTTTATGTATCCTGCTAGTCCTCTGAGGACCTGATGATCTCTTCAGGTTAGCCGCGTTTGAGTCAGGAGCAGACAAGAGGGTTTGAGCCAGCATCAAATCGCAGTGCTTGCAGTTGAGGTGGTCTAGATTAGCAGTTTTTATCCAGTTAGTTACTTCATGTATTTTTTTATTCTTCCGTTTATTGGTAGTGGATTTGTGTCCACCGGACGTGACATTTGATATTCAGTTATATTCATTATTGTTCAGTTCATGTCTTTTTCATTGATCTTGATTGTGACATGATTATTCTGTGGATGAGATATAGTTTACCATGAGATTCTAGATTGCCGTGACTTGTGTATAGACAGCGTACTACCGCCGACACTGCGGCGTAGGCTGGGCTTGGACATGCTTCGTATCCGAAAAGCGGATGCGAGTCGTGACACTGAGAGCAAAGTTCAAATCCTGAGATTCAATCAAGTCAGATACAGGTATGTATCTTGATTTTTACTCTAGGATTCAAATCAAGGCAACTTGATATCAACTTGAGATTGAAATTGAAGGTCACAAACCCAAGTTGACATCTGAACCCTGCCTACTGAGCCAGATATCTAAAGTAACTCCTTTTCCAATATGTGAAACAATTATTCACAGAGCTATCATATAACAGAGATAAACCAGGCCTAATGATGCATGTACTCAATTCAACCCCAATGAGAACTAAATAACAGAATGAGGATTATACCTGTGATGAACTGATTTCATAAAAGAGGGTCAAAATTTCTCATGTTTGGACACGAGTTCTGTAAAACCCCTAAATTTCTACTATTTTTTATTTATTTATTAATTTGCATGGATTTAAAATTTTTGGTACTGTATGTCACGTAGTCATATTGTACGTCGTATGCGAAATTTTTGTTTGCTCGACGAGTACGAATATGTGCGAGCGTACATATTTTATAAAAACATTTTCTTTCCTATTTTAATATACACTTTCAAAATTATATAATTATTATTCTTGCTATAAAAAGCCTTTTGTTTCTAAAAAGTTATTAATAATAAATAAAATTTTGTATACTAGAAAAGCCTAATTATGTAAAGGATATTTGTTGCATACAAATATTTCGTTATTTACTTATTGGTCTATTTTAAATAAAAGTATAATTTTCGAAATTTATTAATAGTAATATTTTATTGTTCAAAAGATATTTAAAAATATTTATTATTTTCGAAATTATTATTATTGGTATTTTAAAAAATATTTTTGGAAGTTATTTTGGCCAATTAAATCTTGATTTAATGTTTGGAATTATTTAAATAGATTAAACTAGTATCTATATTTGGAATTGGATTATTTGATTCGATTTAAAACTAAAGGGATTTAATTTAAATAGGATTTGTATTTGGATTTAGATTTGAATTAAATAGATTGAATTATCTAAATTGGGTTTTAAATATCCTAGTCCATATCTAATTGGAAATTTCCACATCCTATAAATATAGGCATGTACTCCTCCAATTCAGTATCATCCACCACAAATTTCTCCACAATTTTCCATAGCCAACACCCATCCACAATGGTGCGTGCCTCGTGTCCGTGTCCTTTTCCAACTATAATCTTATTCCATATTTTTTTTACAAATACATTTATCTCCTTCCCCGTGTCGGACACACCCCGACATCGTCAAATACCTATTCCTAAACCCAAATCCTAACCGCTACCCCGACCCGTCGGCCCCGTCACCCCGGCCTCGTCCAAACCCAACCCGACCACCAGGTTCATCCCGCCACCTCGACCAACCACCGTCACCTTTACTGTCCCCGCCAACACCATGGTTGTGCTGTCCCCGGCCAGCAAATTTCCCCCGACCAGCCCGACTCTCCTCGGCCATCCGATCCATCCCGATCACCTCCTACAGACACCATCACCACCTGACACCGTCCTAAGGAATCGGCCAACCACGACGACTCCACACCTGACCACTGACCCCTAGCCACACCATTGGCCAGTACTCTCCCGACCAGCCAACATCATCGCCGGACCACCCGGCCACCCGCCAAGACCCCGACACCGTCATCATCACCACCGCCACCAAAAACTACCACACAATAGGAAAGAAAAACCAAACCCTAACCCTGAAACTTACCTCGACCGGCCGAGCATTCCGCCGCCACCGCCGCTGCCGACCACCGCCTGTGCCTCCGTCTAACGCCGGTCCCCTGCGTCCCAGATCTGAGCACGACGCCGCCCCACGAACAGCCCTCCGGTCACCCCTCCGTCGTGCGTCCGCCGCGTTCACCACGGCCACCTCCGCTCGACCAAAACACCGCCCCCTTCCAGAAACCCTCCGCTTCCCGGCCGCCATCCTGGCCGCCGGCCGACAAACCCCTTGCCGAGTCTTTCGCCTCCTCCGTGCGCACGGGAAGCCACGCCGTGCTGCGCCGCCGCCGGTGGATTACCGCGCCACCCGCGAACCCGACCGCCGTTCGCCTGAGATCCTCACCCCTCCTTCCTCCGGTCGACCGCCCGCGCTTCCCTCTCCTTTCCCTCCGCCGCGGCAGCCATGACCCGACCTCCGCCTCCTCCGGCGCACCGCCCTTGCCTGGCTAGCGCGTCCGCCCCTCCCGGCCGTGCCTAACCCGAGCCACCCGCCGCCTGTCCTCCTCGTCGCCCACCGGACCACCTCCCCGTCTCCCCCTCTCAAAATCCCTAGATTTCTCTCTCTCTCTCTCTCTCCTCTCTCTCTCTCTCTCTCTCTCTCTCCCCTCTCTTTTGATGTTGTTTTGACTTTTTTGTTGTTTTGTTTTGTACAATACTTTGGTTTAATACGAGCTCCTCGAGAAGAGCAGCACTGTGCTGTTGCCTTTTTATTTTATTTTTTTATTTTTTTTGCTTTCTTTTTGTTGTTGTTGCTTTGTTTGCTTCTTTAATGTTTTTTTATTATTTTTCTTTATTTATATAACAGTAGGTATTGTATTATATAGATAGAATAAGTATTGTTATGTATAATTAATATTAGTAGTTCTGTTCTCACTAGTTATTATTTAGAAATATTTATAAATAAATATATAGTATTGAGCTTGAGCTCTATGTTGATTCTCAAATTTGGTTTCTAACTAGCAGTATAGATTAGTTTTCGTAATAAGAATATTTATACGTATTTTTCTAAAAATGCTTAATCTTGACTTTATTTCTATGTATATAAAATTTTAAAAAGGATTTTAAGTATAGTTGAAAATATTATAAATAAATTTTATGTCTCCATAATATTTAGTTAAAAAGTATTTTCATATGATTTCCAAAATTTCATATCTACTTTCAAGTCTTTATATAAAATATTTTTGTAAGTTGCAGTTTTGACTTAAAATAATTTACTACTTATTAAATATTTTGGGATATAGTTTTACAAGGATTATAATGGTTTTCTAAAAACGTATATATCTTAATTATCTATTTTTTTTCTCGACTATCTTTCCGTCCATGACTAAGGCCTATTATTCATGTTTTCTCACCAATTCAAGTCTACCTTATGTCCACCCTAACCAATTTGACCCTTCTGAACCCAATGGAACTGTCTATGCCATCAACAGAGGTCTCCATGTATAGTTGTTGCACCGAAGTCGCAGTTCATGCCGCCGTGATTATCGCAGCACACCAGGCGCTCTACCAGGCAAGACACCTTGCCATTAGTTGTTTACTTATTTTAGCTCATATTTTATGCATTACTTATTTTCTTTATGCAAAATAAACTGTGATACATGGCAAAACTGTTCATTTATATTTCCTGCTGTGTATTATTTTTCTTACAAATTAAACCTAGATTTAAGGGACCACATTGTGTGTTGCATTCATTGGCCTTGACACGTTGTAAACACGAAGTTGTGTGTCGCATATAGAACACGAAAGTGCGTGGTTGGCTGGCCACCAGTACGTACAAGCCATGCGATAGGAATAACCGCTATTAGAGGTTGCATGCTAGTTTGACTTAGTGGTTATAGTGGTCTTGCGTTGTGGATACAACACAGTAGGCATTGGGTGGGAAGGACAATTTCTTAGCGTATGGGCTTCGATGCACTTCCTTTGTGATCCGGACTCTCCGCTGGAGATACGGGGTTGACGACCCATGCTCTTCCTGCTGGGGCCTCTGGTGCCCGAAGGGGGACTATGTCGATCCTATTCAGCCAGGGTCCATGCGTAGGAAGGATTGTTCTTAACAATATTTCACTTAGAATGGTAGGCTACCCTATCTGTTAGGTACGAGTACTTTTGGTTTGGGTGCTTGTATCTGACCGTGACTTGGAACAATAACTTGTCGCGAATTAGTTCGTCACATCTTGTCCTTGTTTGGTTGTAGGTGTGACTTACTACTTCGATGAGAAGGTATTGAACCTTGTTGGGGTCCGGATACCATATCGGATTCATAGCGTGGGAAGATACGTTACCGTGAATTAGTTTACCATCTCCTGTCCTTGTTTGGTTGGGGGGATGGTACGCTCGTTCAGTAGGTGCGTATTGGAACATGTTATAATTCGATTTACTTATTTATTTGAGCAATATTTATTCAGTTTATATGGCATGCTATTATGTGTCTTGTTACGTCCCTCTGAGGACCTGGTTCCTTGCCAGGTGTGTGCTATTGTCTTTCGCAGGTGTTCTAGCTCTAGCCGTGTTCATCGCTATTCTTCGAGGATGATTGCACTTGGATCGTCTTCGCTTCGCTCGCCACTCATTTTCTATGTACTTTTTCTTATTTTGTTGGTAGTAGATTTGTCTCCGCCCAACATATTATATCAAGACAAATTCATAGTTGATATATGATATCTTTTATTCTTTGATTTGTGGATGAAATTAGTTAGTTATGGTTCTACTGCATTTTACAGCTTATGTATTTATACGAGGCTTCCATATATTGGAGTATATTTCGTATGAATACAGCTGGCATGTCTACGTTCCTAGTCCTACGTATTTTGGGACTGGGGCGTTACATGTTTTTGTGGTGGCCCATGCAGGTCATCATAAATTGTTTGGTTACTTTACCGTACCAAGCAAGCCTGCGTATAGGATTAGAAGTCTAGGATCTCATCCACATACTTGACCACTTTCTTCAATCTACCGTTTGACTCATCGATTGCATCTTGCTTGATTTCTTCTATCATTATTCTTGTCTTCCCTTCGTGCTTACTAGAGATTGACCCTACTAGTTAGTTGTTCCAAAACACCATTAGTTTAATTCTTTAAGTTGGGTAGAATATCTTATGACTTAGCAACCCCTTCGACCTAGTGACCTATATTAGCAAGCTTATTTAGATCCTAGAATCTGGAGGACCTAACCCGTCTAGCCAACCAAGGACTCGGACAAGAAGACTATAGGACGACTGTATGCCCTAGAATCATTCTACCTTCTTAAATCTTAATCTCTCGTGCCTATGTATTTACAATTTGACTAATGATGCTAATGTAGCCTAGTTTTTGCAAGCTTATCTTCTTATCGAGCTTGTTCAAGACATATGTTATTGGAAGAGCTCCCACTAACATGTTGTCTAATCAGAACCGGTGCATAATGGTCTGATCAACCAAGTGCACTTTGGTTCGCTTTGCCTATTATTCTACGTGGATGGGGATATAGTTAAACTTGTCCTCTAGAGTCCCATCCACGACTGCCTTGACAAATCCTTTGAAATTATTCAATCGTCATTGAATCACGTATTTCGTATTCGATAACGCCTCCTTCGAACTCTAGATTGCTTTCGCCTTCACCTGTTTAAGAAGGACGAATGCGCTGTCCTTGAAGTTCCCCTAGCTATCCTATCTCTTGTGACCATTAACACTCAATGTGCCTATATCCTCGACCATTCCCTCGACCCTAATTCTTCTATTTTGACTTTCTAATCACTAGAATTTAAGAGTGATTACAATCCTCTCAATCGTATCCTCAATCTAGACTACGACCATATAAACTTCGAACCCTTCTATCTACCGTTGTGCCCTCTCACCCCCCAACTAATTCTTAATTTCGAGGACGAAATTCTTTTAAGTTGGATAGGATGTAAAACCCCTAAATTTCTACTATTTTTTTATTTATTTATTAATTTGCATTGATTTAAAATTTTTGGTACTGTATGTCACGTAGTCATATCGTACGTCGTATGCGAAATTTTCGTTTGCTCGACGAGTACGAATATGTGCGAGCGTACATATTTTATAAAAATATTTTCTTTCCTATTTTAATATACACTTTTAAAATTATATAATTATTATTCTTGCTATAAAAAGCCTTTTGTTTCTAAAAAGTTATTAATAATAAATAAAATTTTGTATACTAGAAAAGCCTAATTATGTAAAGGATATTTGTTGCATACAAATATTTCGTTATTTATTTATTGGTCTATTTTAAATAAAAGTATAATTTTTGAAATTTATTAATAGTAATATTTTATTGTTCAAAAAGATATTTAAAAATATTTATTATTTTCGAAATTATTATTATTGGTATTTTGAAAAATATTTTTGGAAGTTATTTTGGCCAATTAAATCTTGATTTAATGTTTGGAATTATTTAAATAGATTAAACTAGTATCTATATTTGGAATTGGATTATTTGATTCGATTTAAAACTAAAGGGATTTAATTTAAATAGGATTTGTATTTGGATTTGGATTTGAATGAAATAGGTTGAATTATCTAAATTGGGTTTTAAATATCCTAGTCCATATCTAATTGGGAATTCCCACATCCTATAAATATAGGCAGGTACTCCTCCAATTCAGTATCATCCACCACAAATTTCTCCACAATTTTCCATAGCCAACACCCATCCACAATGGTGCGTGCCTCGTGTCCGTGTCCTTTTTCAACCATAATCTTATTCCATATTTTTTTTACAAATACATTTATCTCCTTCCCCGTGTCGGACACACCCCGACATCGTCAAATACCTATTCCTAAACCCAAATCCTAACCGCTACCCCGACCCGTAGGCCCCGTCACCCCGGCCTCGTCCAAACCCAACCCGACCACCAGGTTCATCCCGCCACCTCGACCAACCACCGTCGCCTTTACTGTCCCCGCCAACACCATGGATGTACTGTCCCCGGCCAGCAAATTTCCCCCGACCAGCCCGACTCTCCTCGGCCATCCGATCCATCCCGATCACCTCCTACAGACACCATCACCACCCGACACCGTCCCAAGGAATCGGCCAACCACGACGACTCCACACCTGACCACTGACCCCTAGCCACACCATCGGCCAGTACTCTCCCGACCAGCCAACATCATCGCCGGACCACCCGGCCACCCGCGAAGACCCCGACACCGTCATCATCACCCCCGCCACCCAAAACCACCACACAATAGGAAAGGGAAACCAAACCCTAACCCTGAAACTTACCTCGACCGGCCGAGCATTCCGCCGCCACCCGCCGCGACCGCCGCTGCCGACCACCGCATGGGCCTCCGTCTAACGCCGGTCCCCCGCGTCCCAGATCTGAGCACGGTGCCGCCCTACGAACAGCCCTCCGGTCACCCCTCTGCCGTGCGTCTGCCGCGTGCACCACGGCCACCTCCGCCCGACCAAAACACCGCCCCCTTCCAGAAACCCTCCGCTTCCTGGCCGCCATCCTGGCCGCCGGCCGACAAACCCCTTGCCGAGTCTTCCGTCTCCTCCGCGTGCACGGGAAGCCACGCCGTGCTGCGCCGTCGCCGGTGGACTACCGCACCACCCGCGAACCCGACCGCCGTTCGCCTGAGATCCTCACCCCTCCTTCCTCAGGTCGACCGCCCGCGCTTCCCTCTCCTTTTCCTCCGTCGCGGCAGCCATGACCCGACCTCCGCCTCCTCCAGCGCACCGCCCTTGCCTGGCTAGCGCGTCCGCCCCTCCCGGCCGCGCCTAACCCGAGCCACCCGTCGCCTGTCCTCCTCGTCGCCCACCAGACCACCTCCCCGTCTCCCCCTCTCAAAATCCCTAGATTTCTCTCTCTCTCTCTCTCTCTCTCTCTCCCCTCTCTTTTGATGTTGTTTTGACTTTTTTGTTGTTTTGTTTTGTACAATACTTTGGTTTAACACGAGCTCCTCGAGAAGAGCAGCACTATGCTGTTGCCTTTTTTTTTGCTTTCTTTTTGTTGTTGTTGCTTTGTTTGCTTCTTTAATGTTTTTTATTATTTTTCTTTATTTTTATAACAGTAGGTATTATAGTATATAGATAGAATAAGTATTGTTATGTATAATTAATATTAGTAGTTCTGTTCTCACTAGTTATTATTTAGAAATGTTTATAAATAAATATATAGTATTGAGCTTGAGCTCTATGTTGATTCTCAAATTTGGTTTCTAACTAGCAGTATAGATTAGTTTTCGTAATAAGAATATTTATACGTATTTTTCTAAAAATGCTTAATCTTGACTTTATTTCTATGTATATAAAATTTTAAAAAGGATTTTAAGTATAGTTGAAAATGTTATAAATAAATTTTATGTCTCCATAATATTTAGTTAAAAAGTATTTTCATATGATTTCCAAAATTTCATATCTACTTTCAAGTCTTTATATAAAATATTTTTGTAAGTTGCAGTTTTGACTTAAAACGATTTACTACTTATTAAATATTTTGGGATATAGTTTTACAAGGATTATAATGGTTTTCTAAAAACGTATATATCTTAATTATCTATTTTTTTTCTCGACTATCTTTCTGTCCATGACTAAGGCCTATTATTCATGTTCCCTCACCAATTCAAGTCTACCTTATGTCCACCCTAACTAATTTGACCCTTCTGAACCCAATAGAACTGTCCGTGCCATCAACAGAGGTCCCCATGTATAGTTGTTGCACCGAAGTTGCAGTTCGTGCCGCCGTGATTATCGCAGCACACCAGGCGCTCTACCAGGCAAGACACCTTGCCATTAGTTGTTTACTTATTTTAGCTCATATTTCATGCATTACTTATTTTCTTTATGCAAAATAAACTGTGATACATGGCAAAACTGTTCATTTATATTTCCTGCTGTGTATTATTTTTCTTACAAATTAAACCTAGATTTAAGGGACCACCTTGTGTGTTGCATTCATTGGCCTTGACACGTTGTAAACACGAAGTTGTGTGTAGCATGTAGAACACGGAAGTGTGTGATTGGCTGGCCACCAGTACGTACAAGCCGTGCGATAGGAATAACCGCTAATAGAGGTTGCATGCTAGTTTGACTTAGCGGTTATAGTGGTCTTGCGTTGTGGATACAACACAGTAGGCATTGGATGGGGAGGACAATTTCTTAGCGTATGGGCTTCGATGCACTTCCCTTGTGACCCGGACTCTCCGCTGGAGATACGGGGTTGATGACCCATGCTCTTCCTGCTGGGGCCTCTGGTGCCCGAAGGGGGACTATGCCGATCCTATTCAGCCAGGGTCCATGCGTAGGAAGGATTGTTCTTAACAACATTTCACTTAGAATGGTAGGCTACCCTATCCGTTAGGTACGAGTACTTTTGGTTTGGGTGCTTGTATCTGACCGTGACTTAGAACAATAACTTATCGTGGATTAGTTCGTCACATCTTGTCCTTGTTTGGTTGTAGGTGTGACTTACTACTTCGATGAGAAGGTATTGAACCTTGTTGGGGTCCGGATACTATATCGGATTCATAGCATGGGAAGATACGTTACCGTGAATTAGTTTACCATCTCCTGTCCTTGTTTGGTTGGGGGGATGGTACGCTCATTCAGTAGGTGCGTATTGGAACATGTTATAATTCGATTTACTTATTTATTTGAGCAATATTTATTTAGTTTATATGGCATGCTATTATGTGTCTTGTTACGTCCCTCTGAGGACCTGGTTACCTTGCCAGGTGTGTGCTATTGTCTTTCGCAGGTGTTCTAGCTCTAGCCATGTTCATCGCTATTCTTCGAGGATGATTGCACTTGGATCGTCTTCGCTTCGCTCGCCACTCATTTTCTATGTACTTTTTCTTATTTTGTTGGTAGTGGATTTGTCTCCGCCCAATATATTGTATCAAGACAAATTCATAGTTGATATATGATATCTTTTATTCTTTGATTTGTGGATGAAATTAGTTAGTTATGGTTCTACTGCATTTTACAGCTTATGTATTTATACGAGGCTTCCATATATTGGAGTATACTTCGTATGAATACAGCTGGCATGTCTACGTTCCTAGTCCTACGTATTTTGGGACTGGGGCGTTACAAGTTCTGTGTCAAGATGACTCAACCTCTCTGAAATCCATGTCAATGATACAAAAAGAGACATGATGAAATCAAACAGAGGAAATCAAGAGAGCTAGTTCTCAGATTATATGAATCAACAATGTCAAAATTGAAAGATTTTCCACGTACTTACCAAGGATTGATCCGACCACCTCTGATATGTTCAGATCCCTAAATCTTTGATATGTTCACAGAACTGGTTCACAAGAATTTCTAAAAGTTCAAGCAATAGTTCGAATGAAAGTAACAGATCTACACTTTTGTGAAGATTGAACGAAGGTTGATTACTACTTTGAAAATTGATAAGAGCTCACCTTAATTGTTGGTGATGAAGACAAGGATTCGATTGATTGATCCACGATGCTTCGATCTGTGGATTCCGATCCACAAGGAAGAACAGTTGAATCAACCGATCACTAGATCGAGGAAGATCTTCCAGAGTTCACCGAAATCTCAAGAAAGAAGAATCGATCGACTGATCTTCAAGAAAATTTGAATCACTAAATTTTCCAATAATAAAAAATTTAGGTCTGAAACTACTCGACGCTCACCTGCCATTGTTGTTGATCTGATGAAAATGAGAGGACCAACTCACTGTCTTCTTGCTCCCATGAAGGCTTTTGCCATTGTCGCCATTGTTGTTCAGAGAGGAAGGAACTGAGGAAGAAGAAAGGATGATCAGAAAGGAGAGTGTGGTTGCTTTATATAGAAGACAGCAATTCGAAATAGAGGGAAAATTTGGAGGGAATTTGAAAAGAGAGAGAGAGAGAGAGGTTGTTAGAAGCACATGGTGTGAAGGAATGGGAGCTCGATCAGGAATGATGGCAGTTAGAGGAAATTTGAAGTAAATTTTCTCCTTCTGATTTACAAGGAAAGGGCATAGCAATTTGTTATATTTCATAAAAATAGAAATGAGTTCAATGGCTTGGCTCATGGGCCAGGCCCAACTCATTAGGAATAAATTTAGAAACTAAGTCAATAAATAATCCCCTTTTAAAGAAAAAAAATAATAAATGTACTCCAATAGATTTTAATTTCCTTTTGAATTTTTATAAAAAAAATAAGATTGGGGGGCTACAAAAATTTCTAAAATTTTCTCTCGATCTCTCCCCCCCGGCGATCCCCTCGACCCCCGACGACCCTCTACCCCCCCCCCCCCCCCAGGCGACCCCTTCCCCCCCCCCGGCGACTCCCTCCCTTCCGGCGACCCCTACCCCCCGTCGAGCTCCTCCTCCCCCAATCCGAGCTCCTCTCCTCTTCCTCAAGTAAACCCTAACCTAACTCCTCTCCCTCCTCCTCCTCCTCTCCCACGAACACACACACACACGGACACACACACACAGAGACGGACACACAGACACACACACACACACACACACGGACAAACGGTTAGGGGTGCAACTTCGGTGGGCTAAACATGTAGAAATCTTGTGTGTCCGTGTGTGTGTGTGTCCAAGCCAAGACCTGGGCCCTGCCCTTCCGTCTAATATCTGCACCACAAATCACCCTGCACTATAATGCCAAGTCCCTGGCCTTCCTGCCTACTACAGGGGACCAACACTTGGTACTACCCTAAGTCCATGCACCCAGTGCAGAGCATACACCCTACCTGCAGGGTCATGGACAGTACCCTGTAGCCCTGCCTAGTACAGGCCACCCTGCCCCCTAGCTGCCAAAGGGCTAAGTAGCCCTATACAGCCCTCTCACTCACTCTTGACACCTAGGACTGTCTACTAGGAGTGACACACTATGAACCACACATAGGCTATACACTTCACATGAGCAATCCTTCCTTAAATTTATGTGCACACAACTTACTGTCTAATATCAGTCCTATTCTCCTTCCTGTTCACTGTTATTACAGTCATACCCATACATTGGCTGACCCACAACACTAGGACACCCAAGTCAGGGCACACACACATAAATATATACATGTAACCTACTGTCTACCTATTTCCATTACCTGCTGTCTGTAGACTTGCCTCTAATTACCCGAGCCCTTTCCTTAGCATACCAATGCAATTACATAACTTAAGACATCCCATTACACTAACAATCCCTATTTTATCTTGCTCTAAACTGAACACCCTATCTATATCTATGTGAACACACACTGACATCTATTTTTGATACTGCACTCGACATAATACACCTACATCAACTGACTCCACTTTACCTATCGGATACTCACACAACCTGATATACGGTATCCTCATATGTATGCCCCTTATTGATACAAATAGTAGACACACTCACACACACAAGTTCTCTGATAATAGGTTTTCTTACACCAGCACTTATAGGCCAGAACCTAACTAGAGTATTACTGATACCCCTAGTTATCCTCTTATGGTACACATCTGTGTACAACCTGCATTTACCTATAGGTGCCTACTGCACCCATGGGCGCCTATTATCCATGCCTTGATATGGATATTCCATATTAGCACGCTTTTGACAACTATCCTTCTACCAATTTGTACACACACCCCCCGCCTACTTCTCCTCCAATACTTGCTACACGAGTTTGTCTCCTTTAAAAACTTCCAATTTCATGGGTGGAGGAGAAACATACTTCTATTACTGTTGTTAACCCAATCTACTGTTTAGAATTTATTTAAAAGTAAACATATGCATCATGAGTTCTTACCAACTGTTGTGCCTATGTTTGAAACTTTATTACATAGCCCTGCAACCCATACTTTTACTTGAACCCCTAGTTTATAGGTTTTAGGATACTCCCTTCTATTGTTGCATACAACAATTTCTATAGTTCAATTGCTCTATGCAGTTATAATACCCGACCCAACCCACCCGAGTTGCACCCCTACACACGGTTACCATGTCTCTCTACTGTCATATACACTAGAAAGTTCGAACACTTCAAATATCGGTGTTTGTTCCATGTCTATGTCTAGTGAAGGATAATTGCCTAGACTTAGTCAACTTCAACCAGTTTGACTAGTTTGTCCAAGATATTGACTTAGTCAACTCAACTTCACCCAGTTTGACTAGTTACTGCGGTGAACATGTGTGTCCATCTTTGTAGAATTATTTTCAAATGGATATGAATTACTACTTGCGGAATCGTCTATGGATGTACAATCGTCGTCCTGATGATATGTGTGGTATGCGGGATGAATACATAGCGGAAGTAGAGCAGTTCCTGCAGTTTGCTAAGGCGTTCTCTCAGTACATGGACGGCACCAAAATTAAGTGTCTGTGTGTGAAATGTCATAACGTAAAATATTATCCAGAAGTGGAAGTGACATATCATTTGTACTCGAGGGGTTTCACACCTAATTACTATCAGTGGACCGTACACGGAGAACTTGTGTCTTTAGCATCAGAGCCGGAGCCTTATGTTGAGCCGTATATGCATGTGGGACATAATTTTGTTTCAGATAATCATGCATACGACGACAGGTGCGTGAACATGGTTTTCGACACTGCGGGGCCTAGTTTTGTTCATGATGCAGCTGAGGAGGCACCCAATATCAATGCTGCAAAGTTTATGGAGTTACTGGAGAATGCAAGGACTCCATTGTATCCTGGTTGTGAGGATCATTCACCGTTGGAGGTGGTTACAAGACTGTTGAGCATCAAGTCAGATTTTAATATGTCGTAAAAATACAACAATCGAGTGTTGGAGTTGATTATAGAGATCTTGCCAGCGGATGCTAAGTTACCTAAAGACTTCTACCGGTCTAAAAGGATGGTGAGATCGCTCTGGATGGGATACGAGAAAAATGATTCTTGTCGCAATGGATGCATGATGTACAACAAAGACGACAAGGATGCAGATGTGTGCAAATTTTGTGGTGCTAATCGCTATAAGACAACTAGTACAGGAAGGTCTACCGGTGCAAGAAGACCGACCGATTCAATGCACTACTTGCCTTTAATGCCGCGGTTGCAAAGATTATTTATATTGAAGGAGACGGCCGAAAATATGAGTTAGTATATGCGAGAACAGATTGAAGGAGTGTTGGATCACCCATCCGATGGAGAAAGCGTGGAAGTACTTTGATCGAATGTATCCTGATTTTGCTTCAGATCTGCGTAATGTCTGGTTGGGGCTATCTTCTGACGGTTTTACTCCTTTTGGTCTTTCAGGATCCCAGTATTCGTGCTGGCCTATGATTGTCACTCCATATAACCTACCACCTTGGATGTGCATGAAGACTCGGTACTTGTTTCTAACCGTTATAATTCATGGTCTGAACAATCCCAAGAGGAACATTGATGTGTACTTACAGCCTTTGATAGATGATTTGAATCAGTTATGGAAAGTAGGCGCTAACACGTACGATATTTCCAGGAAGCAGAATTTTCAGATGAAGGCAACTCTTATGTGGACCATCAACGACTTTTTGGCCTATAAAATGTTATCTGGATGGAGCACTCATGGCCGTCTCTCATGTCCGTAATGCATGGACCGTACTAAGGCTTTCCGCTTGAAATACGGAGGAAAACCGTGCTTCTTTGATTGTCATATATAATTTCTGCCAAAAGATCATCCGTTCAGAAGGAATATGAATGCATTCCGTGCCGGCGTTGTAGAGAAGGGTGATCCACTGCCAAGGTGGTGTGGAGCCACGATATGGGAGGAGGTTAGAGATTTTCTAAGTGTTATCGAAGATCCTACAACTGGGTACAAGTATGATGGATTTGATAGAGATCATAACTGCACAAAGAGGAGCATATTCTGGGATCTGCCTTATTGGAGTACCAATCTGATCAAAAATAATCTTGATGTCATGCATATTGAGAAGAATATATTTGATAACATAATTAATATTGTGATGGACGTAAAGGAAAAAATGAAAGACAATCCCAAGGCCAAGTTGGACTTAGAAGAAATATGCAAATGCCCTGCGTTGTATTTGATAGAGGAGAATGGAAAACAGTTCCTGCCGAAGTCAATTTTCTCACTGGACAAGAAGGATAAAGTGAGACTTTGTCGGTAGATCCAGGGCCTAAATTTTCCAGACGAATATGTGTCAAATCTGAGAAGATGTGTCGATCCGAAGGAAAATAAATTGACGGGTATGAAGAGCCACGATTGTCACGTATTCATGGAGAGGTTAATTCCGATTACATTTCGGGAATTCTTACCGCAGGCAGTTTGGGATCCATTGACGGAGCTTAGCTTATTCTTCAGGGATCTTTGTTCTAAGAAATTGCTCGTTGATCGTCTAAAAAAGCAAGAGAATGATATTGCGGTAACACTGTGCAAGCTAGAGAGGGTATTTCCTCCTGAATTCTTTGACTCTATGGAGCATTTGTTGATTCATCTTTCCTATGAGGCACGTGTTGGTGGACCCGTCGAATATCGATGGATATACCCGTTCGAGCGATATTTGAATCACCTAAAAAGAAAGGTGAAAGATAAGGCACGGGTCGAGGGTTCTATTTGTGAAGCTTATATTCTCGAAGAGATTACAAACTTTTGTTCGATGTATTTCAAGCCTCATGTTGCAACAAATAGAAAGAGAGCTTCCAAAAACAACGATGGAGATCATGAATATAATGATACAATACTGAAGGTATTCAATGCTCTAGAAAAGCCATCGGGTAAAATAAAGAAGAGATATCTGAACGATGATGAGCTAAGGGCTGCTCAGGTGTATGTATTACTCAACTGCGACGAGGATGAAGTAGAGAAGCTGGAGGGGTAAGTAATTAATACGTCTACATTATTTTAATAGTGTTGATTATTATACTATTACATTAATTGAACGATGTTGTTTTCAACATATTTAATGATGATGTGAGGTCAGGTAGGCCACACATAACAGAAGACGAACTAGAATAAGAAATGAGACATTATTTCCCATCATGGTTGAGTGCATATGTAAGACTTGAGAACACTGTAATTACCTTTCTGTATATGCACTTGAGAATGAGCTTAATTTCTTTTTTCGTGGTATTTAGGTCGATCGTCCATACGCAAGACTTGAGAATGAGTCTATTAGAACGCTAGCCAAGGGACCAATTTATGCTGCAAAAATATGGCCAAGCTACTGTGTGAATGGGTTTAGGTTCAAGTCAACAACTTGTCCGATCAGAGACAACTTTATGGATCTCGATTCCACCAAAAACAATTGTTTGTGTATCAGATCTTCGAACTACAAAGATGTTGATGCGGGAAACAATTTCGATGGCGTCCTACGGAAGATTGTGGAGCTGACATATAGTTATGGAATAGGGCCTGCTAAGATTGTGTTATTCAAGTGTGATTGGTTCGATCCGATTGAAGGTCAATGTTGGAAAGTAGACAAGCACGATCTTGTAGATATAAACTATCGGCGTCGATATCAAGCCTATGAACCATTTGTCCTATCAAGTCAGGCTCAGCTCGTGTACTTCACAAGTTATCCTAAACGGGAAACAACAAGGTCGGACTGGTGGGCAGTATGCAAGACCAAAGCTAGAAATACCTTTGAGGTTGACGATATAGCTTATCAAGATGATGAACTACCTCTTGTAACAAATATTATAGAAGTGGACACGATGAAAGTTCCTCATTACACATCTAATTGTGTAGAAGAAGTAGAATTATCTGAAGAGGAAGATGTAGATGAAAGTGAAGATGTAGAGGAGGAGGAAGAAGAAGAAGAAGAAGAAGAAGAAGAAGAAGAGCTAAACGAACAAGATGAATTTTTAGAAGAGGATTAAATCTGTACGTTTATTTTATCATCATATTTGACACTTTAGTGACACTTTTGTGACTATGATATTTTTTAAAAATCTGTGATGTCTATCATATAAATATGTATATTTATTTTATTGTCATATGTTATTATCAGGTATGACTAGACCAGGAGGACGACGCGGAGGATATTCTGTTAGGCAGTCCCGTGTGCATCAGGTTGGGGAGGCAGATTCCGTACCCTCATCCTCATCTCCGAGTACGCCAGTATACCATTCTGTTTCTGGTCCATTACCGGGACAGGACAGTTCCAGCAGGTTGGCGACTCCTCCCTCGTCGTCCAACATTCCTTCCACGTCCAGCATTCCTTCCGCGTCTAGCATTCCTCATGCCGATGGCTCCATGGGGAGAGCCAACGTCGAGCATATAGAGGACGGCGATCAGACTGATCCTGGTCGGCAGGAGGTGAGAGCGACCCTCCATGCGCTCCCCCGGACGAGACGCGTATAGAGATTTGGACGGACGGGCCTACAAAGTAAGTTAATTAGTTAATTTATATTTCTCAAATGATTATATGTACATATATATTCATGAAATTTATTATTGTATAGATATCGGCCTCCTGCAGTACAGAGACAGCTGGGATTATTTCTGAGACAGAACAATGGTGGGCCTTGGATTAACTACTCAGATGCTCCCGCAGATAGGAAGGTCTTTTGGTTGGCCCACTTCAAGGTAAAAATTTTATTTATTTTTAAATTTTAATAATCATTTGTGTATATTATACGACTCCTTCTATTTTACTTCTTGTAGAGGACCTATTTCTATCCACCATACCGGGCGGCGAAGATCGAGGCCCAATTTTTTGTCGTCGCAGGCAAGCTCATCCGTGATGCGATCCACGACCAGAAGTCTCATGATCGCTTCGGAAATCCGATCTATGGTTGGATCATGCCAGAGCAGTGGACTGCGATGAAGGCTAGATTCGGCGAGGCCAGGTACCAGGAGCGGTCTGACAAGGCCAAGGTGGCACGGTCGAGCGCCAGTAAGTGGTATGGTGGCTCCATTCAAGGAGTATTTTCGTCGTCTGGTATGTTTCCTTTACCGGACATTATTTTATATATAGTTGGATAGAATGTTTAATACTAATAATAGATAATATATTTTAACAGGTAAAAAAGGGTGAGGATCCCAACATGGTGACCGTCTTTCTGGTCACCCATAGAAGGGCTGGGGAATTTATTGGCGAGAGGGCGACGCAGGCATATGTACGTTCTATTCTTTATATTAATTTACTATAATTTAGAAAACAGGAAAATAGATATCAATATAGACTTTAGCAAACACTTAGACATTAGTAAACAATGTTCTAGGCCGAGTATCTTCGGCTACAAGAGGAGGCGGCTGCTGCTGCTAGTGCGCCAGCAGAAGGAGGGGATGGTACTTCCTCCCAGCCACCTACAGCTCCATCGCCGGACGACCTCTGGATGACCGCCGTTGGTGGTCTTCAGAAGGGTACGTACTACGGTACGGGATCCTACGGTGCCTATTTGGCTTCAGAGTCATCCCGGGCCTCCTCTATCAGTGCGCAGTCTCCAGCTTCGCAGGCGTCATCACGAGATCAGGATATTGGTCGTCAGATCGACGAGCTACGTCGTGAGTTGCAACAGCAGATTTCTGATCACCATACCGCAGAGCGACGATCCGATGATCACCGGACGATTTGATGTGATCGAGCGCAGTATACAGGAGCTGATGAGTCTGCAGCAGGCTACAGCTGGCAGCTTGCACACACTCTTCGAGTCTACGAAGCATACAGAGCGTAGACAGGTCGAGCTGGAGGGATCGTAGAGGACCGTGACTGCCTCACTCACCCAGCTACATACTTCTCTTGAGGAGAGTACTCAGAGGATGGTGCGTACCCTTGCTGTGCATGATGACCGACTGCGAGAACTGGAGCATATACGTCCTCCCAGTCCATCGACGGCGCAGACTCCAGACATTCTACTGCCTCCGGACGTTGCACAGCTCACACAGGAGCAGTACGACATCATTTTATCCCAGATGCGCAGCCGGGGTCCTTTATAATTTTATTTATTTTTTTATCATATGTTAGTGATACACTTGTTTCTCTGTTTGTGAGACTTTTATTGGTTGTGAGACTTGTATTGGTTGTAGACTGTTATGATGGGAGACTGTTATTCATCTATTGGTTGTAGACTGTTATGATGGGAGACTGTTAATTATGATGATATCTGCGACGGGGATGACAAATATACCTACGCTGGGTTATAAGTGATGATCTGATATACAAAGGAGGTGCTACCCAAATTTTAAAAAAATATAATATGTATTTTTGTGATGATATGTGTCCGTGTTTACAGTGTATGTGAAATGCAGTGTTCGGAACCATCGATAGTTTCGATTACTGTTGTATGTTTTATCTTTGACAGAAAGAGCAACAGTTCAGGGTGTACTTCTGAGAGCTTCATTTTCACATTTTTCACTTTCTCGGGACATCGTAAAGGATCCCGAGAAGGTGAAGGACGTGAAGATGAAACTTTGAGAAGTACACCCTGAACTGTTGCTCTTTTTATCCAAGATAAAACATAGAACAGTAAGCAAAACTGTCGATGGTTCGAACACTGTACTTCACACATACTGTAAACACAGACACAGCATAAAAAAATACCAATCATATTTTTTAAACTTTTTTAATAATATCTGCGACGTATAGCGAGGATCTGCGACGTATAGATCCGTCGCTAATTAGCGCCGTTACGTCGCTATCCGTCGCTCAGTAGCTGACGTGGCAGAGAGATGACGTCGCTAATTTGGTCGCTATGCGTCGCTACACTGCTGACGTGGCAGGCATGCCATGTCATCATATTAAAAAAAATGACGTCGCTAAGTGGTCGTACTACGTCGCTGCTTTGGCGACGAACTGTTACGGCGCTATATGTCGCTAATTTTACGACGTCCTAGCGACATTGGTTGTGACGTCGCAAACAGCGACGAAATTGTCATCTGCGACTAGATTTTCCGCGACCTTCATGTTTCGTCGCTAAAGTCGTCGCTAATTCCTATTAGCGACATATTTTTATTATTTAGCGACGTATCCTGACATCGCTAATTTGTCTTATTTTAGTAGTGTACAACATCATCAAGAAAACCTGCAATGTATCATGTCAGGAAAAGAGAAAAGTACAACTCCGATAAGAAGCACTAAACAAAGTAAACTGAAATACTGCACAATGAACTATAATATAAGCATGGGAACATGAAACTGTAGTACATTAATAATGATGAAACTATAGTACCAGATCCTGAACAATGAACTAGACAATCAGTGTAATATGTATTTGAAATAACTATCAGAGTGTGCGACCGGCTGGAGTAGTACAGGATACAAGAGCACATGAATAATGGTACGGCTTAGAGTCCCATGTGTACGATGTGAGACCTAAGCTATTAGTCAATGCCTAGCTAATATAGAATTGGTCACATATTTGTAGTATTTCTCCACCCCAATGTACAAGTAAAGAACACTGAACAATGAACGATGAACAATGAACGATGAACAATGAACAATGAACAATCGTGTGTACAACGTGTCAATATGAGAACATGAAGCAAGACAGAAATACGGAGTAAATGGTTCGAGTCGGTGTACTTGCCTTGCTTTGGAAGAACGAAAGTAATGAAGCATAAATCTGAATATCCACATGGTTGTACAAGTTTGTTAGATTCTAAAATAAAGATATTTAACTAGTTTTGACTAAACTAGCTAAACCTTGCCAATTAACTATTTAGCTATACTAGCACCAAGCTAACCAATATATATATACAATATATACATATATTTAAAGTATCTTAACTTATTTATTTAGAAATAATTATTAACTTAGAATTTTTATCTATTTATAAGAGTAACATAAATATAACAAAACTTACTAGTTTTATTTTGAGAAAAAACTAATATATTTAGAAGATTCAGTTTTATATTATAACTTAGAGTAGTTAAACTATAACAATAATAATTTACTTAGTGAAATCGTTTAATAGCAACATATTTTTAGAATAAAATATTCTATCAAATACAATTTCTATCTAATTATTGTAATTACCAAGTCACTAAATACATATACATATATTAACTACTTAAATACCCAACCACCTACCAGTTACTGCTCTGGCCCAACTAATATAAATACCATGCTGGATTTAAGCCCAGCCTTCATTTGTTTCAAATGAATTATCATCAACCTTGGACTTTGAAGTCCATAGCAATATCCAGCATTGGCTAAACACAAAATTTTATTATAGCAAAATCGGATAGGTTTAATCTTAGAATCTAATGTAAAACATTAAACAATACTCAAAATATGACAGCACTTACTTTTAGTATCCAATATATATATATATATATATATATATATATATATATATATATATATATATATTACACTACTCCTGTACTCCCTCCGATTGTACCAACAGAAATTAGCTTCACACATCTGCCATGTAGATTGGCCCATTCAGAATTTGAAAGGTCAAATGACCCTTCCAATTTCAAACGGCCAAGTCCCGTCAGCATTCATGCTCCATGACTAAAGTGGTAGGAACCATATGGAATGGTCATTCTAACTCCGAAAGGCCGCGTGGGTTGGCAGCTTTCCGGTTTTGAAAAATGTGCTGCCAAAAAGTTAAAAGCAGGGGGGAGAAGGAGGAATTAAGAGATGTATTGAATCTCTATCCCTCTCTCTCTCTCTCTCTCTCTCTCTCTCTCTCTCTTCCCATTCTCATTTCTAACCAGCCGCAATCCCAACTCTTCTTCCCTTCCCGAACACATTCAAGAAACCCTAACTCAAAATTCTTCCTCCTTATCTCCAGCCACCATAAACCCTAACCCTAGATGTTCATCTCCATGGCCGCCCAATAGAAACCCTAACACTAGGTTCATCAATCAACTTCCACATATAAACCCTAATTGCATAAACAAGAAGAAGAAAGGGATCTAGAGGAAGAAGATGAAGACGAACGCACTCAACCGCGGTAGGGATGTCGATCCTCTAGCAGATCTGGCGAGCTGCTCACGGTTTCGGACGGCTACGTGGCTTTAAGATGGTAGTCGTGGCTCACATCCGTCGATATGAGCTGTCCTGGTGGAGGTGAACGCTGGTCGAAGTCTCAATGACTCCGGCGACTCCGGATCAGTGGCTCTTTGAGGAAGATGATGGTTACTCCATTCTCGAAGGATCGGCTCGTGCTGATCCGGACGGCGGTTCGGCGGTGTGGTTCGTCATTCAAGGAGAACTCGGTCTGTCGGCGGATGGCACCCGGCTGGGTTCGGGTCGATCGATATGGCCGGGAGGTGATTCTTCCGGTGATGGCAAGGAGACGAATTCGAGGACACGACGAGAAGATCGATTGGATACGCCAGATCTATTGGTGGACACGGCCAAGACACGGCCAGGTTAGGGTTTGAGTCTGATATGAATATGCTATGTGATGTGCAAGTGTACTACAACGGCCAGGACACGAAAATGGTGGATGTGATGTTTGTAACGTGTCCAACTACTGGACACGATAATAGAGTTGTGTCTGCGTGTCCGAATGCTGGACATAGAGAATTGTAGGTGTAAAAGTTTAACCAATTGAATGTATTTGTGGACATACCTATGATACGGATCTACAGCAGGACACGAATGAATGTTGACACGCTGGGGTCGGACCCGAGCAGGACACGAGGGAGATGCAGTGGAATGAGTCTTGCAATGTGTCCAGGAAATCAGGACATGAAATTTTTTTCTGAAATTTGTGTCCAGACAATTTAGGACACGAAATGCTATGGACAGGACACGAGAAATGGTTGGAGTTTGGTAATAATAGGATTTGATTTAGGAATAAAAATTAGAGGGTATTTATAGGAGGAAGTGACTTGGACTCCAAGCAAAATTAGTTAGAAAATCTGTTAGTTAGTTATAACTAACTAATATGCACATGCTAAATAATTAAACCACATATCTTAATTATTTAACTCTAGAAGGTTTTCTTCTAACAACTGGAAAAGAGAGAGGAGAGCTCAGAATGAAGGTCGTGGCTTCTTAGATAAGTGGTGGCTTCAAGGGCTTGTGGTCGTCTTAAACAAGTGGTTGCTGGTATCACAAGTGATGGATAAGCCTTTAATGGCTGGTCAAGAATAGCCAGGCCCATCCTGGCTTGGCCCAGGATGAAGAAACTTACTCAAGGATCGAAAATGTTCTCAAAAATATATTTTAAGAACAAAATACTCTAAACAATATATGAAAAATTATAATCACTCAATTAAGAGATAAAGTCAAAAAGTAAATCCTAAAAAATATGCCAAAAAAAATAATAAGAAAATTCTGAAATTGAATTTCGGAAAAGTGGGTTTACAAATCTACCCACCTTAGAAAAATTTTGTCCTCAAAATTTCAAAGGACACGACTAGGAATGGCATGATAAATCAACCAAGCACAATTTTAAAAAAATAGAAGGATCAATTTGGCATGATTTAAGCATGATTAGGAAATAAGCAAAGAAATTCAAAGACGGTGCATTAATGGTCAAGTCCGTCAAGGCACGATTAGAGATACGATCATGATTAAATTTAAATCATAATTAAGGATAATTAGAATTACGATAAAATCATTTGGAACGAAATAGTCATGATTTGTAAAAATTCTATATAGGCACGATTTTGATATAATTGGTATTTAGGCATGATTGAAAATTAGAAAGGTTTGGCACGATCCGAAACATACAACATAGTCATGGTCAGATTTAGAGTCTAAGCATGATCATAATTAATTAGGCACGAAATGAATCGAAGGTTGGAAAGATTTGACACGATCTGAAACAAAATCATGGTCAATTGAGAATCTAAGTTACTCAGGCATGATTGGCATGATAGATTCAAATCATTTAGGCATGGTTTACTCATAACTATTGAAGTTGTCTAGCCACAATTAAATTTGAGACATGGTTGAAAATCAAGATAACTTTTGATAGAGTTGTCTATAGTGCCAAGTCCCGCTCAGTCAATCGGAGGAATCGAAACGCCAACGGCGTTCGAACTTAATTAGCCTTGCAACGGCTGCTCGAAGACATCGCTCGGCCAAGGCGACCGCTCGCTCAGGTGGGGTAGTTTCGGTGAACTCGTCTCATCTTAGCCTTCACATAATAAATCGCATGTTTTCAACTTGCACAAGTAGGCTTGATAATAAAAAAGACGAACGCACATAGCTAAGGGAATAATCCCGACGGGTCGAATTGAGTTAGAATATGGAAAGGTCCAACGGTCGGCTTAGAGTTGGTGCACGACGTGCTTTGAAAATGACACTCGGTCCTTCGTCCCACGACTTGGGAGAAGGAAAGTTGGTTTGAGTTGGCGAAGTCATGAACGTAGCCTAAGTCATAGGCGTCGCCCGCATAAATGCTCCATAAAGCATGTACGGCCTCATCGTCCAAGGCGTGGCATAGCCTCTGCTCGCCCGACGGGTTAAGTTGTATTGCACGACTTGTGGCATAAGTCTAGGCACCCCAAATCACTTGGTTGTTCAAAGTCGAACGCGTGCACGGCACGTTCCCATGACGCAAGGCTTGACGTAGTCTTTGCCCGTCAAGTTGTTACAAAGTTAAGTTAGGCAAGTCGTGTTAGGCAACCAGAGTAGTAGCAAGCACGGTCTCACGAGTTCTACGGCTAGTATAGCCACAAAGTCCTACGGTCTCAAAGCTGGTCATATGGAGTGTGTGTTGGACGATAGTGTCGCACGAAATACAAGTCGGTTTAAGGCACGAGCCACAGTTGTTTCAATGTGAGTTATGGAAAAAGGGGGCTATCAAATAGTTATTCCTAAGTTGAGTAAAAAAGGATATTGCATCAAGGGAGAAGGCTCGCGACCATGGGTCGTCGAGGGATCTCAAGGATAGAAGTCTTGAACTTGGTTTGAAAGAGAGGGTAACACTGAAAAGAAGGATGACTGTGTGAGACGTCAATTTGAGTCGAGTCTTGCATGGTCATGGACAACTTGTCGACAAGGGCGATGTTTTCTCGAGTGGCAACTCGGGGCCACGGGATCGACTCGGCCTAGGAGGAAACAGGGTATAGTCGTACATAAGGTTTTAGCACGGATTAAGCGGGGGCTTGCAACGGAGCTAGCTACTTGCGTTGAAAGGACCCCGATTAACAAAGGTATACGTCGCATGATAGCTTGTTATGGTAGTGGCCAAGTTCATATAGATGTCGGCAAAATAGCGGCTATTCGTGTGTATGCCTTTGGATTGAGTCGAGTTGAATGTGCGTACAGTTAGAACATAAAAGTTTGGGCCTAAGATTTGGTTTCAACATAAACGTCGTGCTTTGGCACGAGATGTGGCGTCAAGTCTTAAGTTGTTGGATAGAGTCGCATAAGTTGGCTTGAGTCGTTGGAGTTTAAGTCAGGAAACCGCCGTAAGACAAAGTTGGTTGAGTGACACTAAGTTCACAAATCTCGATTGGGTCAGTTGGTGACCAAGGTAGCAAGGGTTGCGAGGCGGCGATATGGTTTAGTCTTACTGAAATGCGAGGCACGACCTCAATATGATTTTGTAGCACGGTCACGTGGAAATGGAGTCTCATCACGTAGTTGCGTCCCTGATTTTAAGCCGTAAGGCAAACACGACTTGATAGGTTAACATTGTCGGTACGAGAAGAGTCTAAAGGCAGGATACATGTTAACGTTGTTGTTGTAAGCACGGAATGGTTAGAGACACAAAATAGGCCATGGCATCGGTCCTAAAATAATTCTAAGGCAAGAGTAGAAAGACAATCATAAAGGGACTATGTTGCACAAAGTAAATAAAATGTGTTAGTTTTGTATGGGTGGGCGACGAGCTCATTCCACCAGTACAGTTGAGTACTGACACCCACATAGTTTTCATGTGCAGGCAGAGGTAGAAGCTCGTGGCGTAGAGCTCGCTTGGATGCGTCGAGGCACGGAGTTCCTTGGCGATTTGAAGCGTGCGGCCGTATGGAGTCAAGACTTATACGGGATATAATGTATGGACGTCGCCTTCCAAAGCATCCGCTGGCTCAAGACTTGTATTAAGAGATGAGAGAGAGCTGAGTGACTTGTAATGTGAAAAGAGTGAACTTGAGTGACCTGTAATCTTGGCCTTGCTCCCCATTGTAACCTTTGTTTCAATATCAATAAAAGAGTGTTTTGCAATGACTTGTGTTTTACTTCAAATTTCTGCTGCTATTATTCAATGCCTCTGCTTGGGACTTCTGTGCGACGACCCCGTCGCAGCCGCTGAAATCGACCGTTATGGAACCCGTCTTGCACGAGCGCAATCTAGGCTCGTGCGGCATCACGCCTTAGCGAGAACGATCGCTCCTACGAGAGCGGAACGTGACATTATCAATGGTGATAAGAGGCCAAACATGGTATATAACACGGATATAATCTCAATAGTATCCGAAAACTATACATATTCGAAATCACTTTTCCTAGAGTTTCTACCCCGCCAATGTAATGTACATCTGACTGCAGCAATGACTCAAATAGTAATAAATTATCGAATATTTATTTCAACTTTATCCTTGTTATCAGAACAACTCAAGAGATCAAAAAATTTATGATTTAGGACATAGCCTCAATAATATTCGAGAACCTATGAATAACTGAAATTACTTTGACTTAGATTTTCTGCCTCGCCAGTGCGCAGCTGGCTGCAGTGAACCTGCGGTCTCCATAATCCAAGTAAATAACTGCAGTGCGCATCTGCCACGTCATAGTAGGTTAGGTCGTTGAATACTCTTTCAACTTTATCCATATGAATTTCAAAGGAGTTATGAAAATTCAAATGAGTTCTAAAAAGTATTAATCATGATAAAAAATAAAGTTATCTGCTCTTTAGAGAAAAAGAGAGAGAGAGTTTTATAAGAAACAAACAGTAAGACAAGTGGACAATAGAAACAAAGTCTCAAATAGCAAATGAGGAAGTTTTTAGAAAAAAACTAGATGCTAGAAGAAAATTTA
Organism: Iris pallida; assembly: GCA_029216955.1. Classification (NCBI taxonomy): domain Eukaryota; kingdom Viridiplantae; phylum Streptophyta; class Magnoliopsida; order Asparagales; family Iridaceae; genus Iris; species Iris pallida. The sequence continues at coordinate 5,358,278 of JANAVB010038419.1, forward strand.
AGAAATGATCAAATATTAGTAATCAAACATTATACTAGCGAAATATACGCAAGTAATAACCTCAGAAGCCTCAAATGCAGGGAAATTGATAATCTTGGTGCTGCGTGTCTGAACCACCTAAAAAAATAGAAAACTGGTTAAATATGGCCTAACTATAGGATAATGAGCAAACTTAGTAAAACTATTCCCATAACTATTTCCCACGGATCTTATGCTATGATGAGTTTTTTCTTAGTTTTGCTGGCCCCCCAATAGCACTTTATAGCCTAAGTGCCATTAGGACAGACCTGCATGGGCCACCACTAAAAATATGTCATGACCCATTTCTGAATAATCGAACACGAGTCGGACACGCCCAGCCTTCGTCGATGGACACGACGAAGTAAGCTGTACAATTCTAAGAAAAACTCCAAGTCACAATGATAATATAAAATATCACAGCTACTATAAACGTTCCCAGAACATATCTTCACAATCCACCAAGTCAATACAATATCATCCGGAGACAAATTCGGTAACCAGAATAAAATTATACAATCCTAAGTCCTCAATACAATACATGATAAAATTTCTAAAACAATCTAAGAGAAATCTAACTGTAACTCTGAAATTCTAAGTCTATCCTGAGACAACTCTATCCTGGCTTCGGGCTCTGGCCCATGAAGGATATACAACATCATCAAGTAAACCTGCAACGTATCCTGTCAGAAAAAGAGCAAATTACAACCCCGACAAGAAGCATTAAACAAAGTAAACTGAAATGCTGCACAATGAACTATGATATAAGCACGAGAACATGAAACTGTAGTACATAAATAACGATAAAACTATAGTACCAGATCCTGAACAATGAACTAGACTATCAGTGTAATATGCATTTGAAATAACTATCAGAGTATGCGACCGGCTGGGGTAGTACAGGATACAAGAGCACATGAATAATGGTACAGCTTAGAGTCCCACGTGCACGATGTGAGACCTATGCTATTAGTCAATGCCTAGCTAATATAGGATTGGTCACATATCTGTAGTATTTCTTCACCCCAATGTACAAGTAAAGAACACTGAACAATGAATGATGAACAATGAACGATGAACGATGAACAACGAACAATGAACAATCGTGTGTACAACGTGTCAATATGAGAACATGAAGCAAGACAGAAATACAGAGTAAAGGGTTCGAGTCGGTGTACTTGCCTTGCTTTGGAAGAACGGAAGTAATGAAGCATAAATCTGAATATCCACCTGGTTGTACAAGTTTGTTAGATTCTAAAATAAGGATATTTAACTAGTTTTGACTAAACTAGCTAAACCTTGCCAATTAATTATTTAGTTATACTAGCACCAAGCTAACCAATATATATATATATATATATATATATACAATATATACATATATTTAAAGTATCTTAACTTATTTATTTAGAAATAATTGTTAACTTAGAATTTTTATATATTTGTAAGAGTAACATAAATATAACAAAACTTACTAGTTTTATTTTGAGAAAAAACTAATATGTTTAGAAGATTCAGTTTTATATTATAACTTAGAGTAGTTAAATTATAAACCCTAATTGCATAAACAAGAAGAAAAAAGGGATCTAGAGGAAGAAGATGGAGACGAACTCACTCAAGCGCGGTGGGGATGTAGATCCTCTAGCAGATCTGGCGAGCTGCTCGCGGTTCCGGCTGGCTACGTGGCTTCGAGACGGTAGTCGTGGCTCACATCCGTCGATATGAGCTGTCCTGGTGGAGGTGAACGCTGGTCGAAGTCTCAATGACTTCGACGACTCCGGATCGGTGGCTCTTCGAGGAAGATGATGGTTCCTCCATTCTTGAAGGATCGACTCGTGCTGATCCGGACCGGTTCGGCGGTGTGGTTCGTCACTCGAGGAGAACTCGGTCTGTCGGCGGATGGCGCCCGGCTGGGTTCGGGTCGATCGATATGGCCGGGAGGTAACTCTTCCGGTGATGGCGAGGAGACGAATTCGAGGACACGACGAGGAGATCGGTTGGACATGCCAGATCTATCGGTGGACACGGCCAAGACACGGCCAGGTTAGGGTTTGAGTCTGATATGAATATGCTATGTGATGTGCAAGTGTACTACACTGGCCAGGACACGAAAATGGTGGATGTGATGTTTGTAACGTGTCCAACTACTGGACACGATAATGGAGTAGTATCTGCGTGTCCGAATGCTAGACACAGAGAATTGTAGGTGTAAAAGTTTAACCAATTGAATGTATTTGTGGACATACCTATGATACGGATCTGCAGCAGGACACGAATGAATGTTGACACGCCGGGGTCAGACCCGAGCAGGACACGAGGGAGATAAAGTGGAATGAGTCTTACAATGTGTCCAGGAAATCAGGACACAAAAATTGTTTATGGAATTTGTGTCCTAGCAATTAAGGACACGAAATGCTATGGACAGGACAAGAAAAATGGTTGGAGTTTGGTAATAATAGGATTTGATTTAGGAATGAAAATTAGAGGGTATTTATAGGAGGAAGTGACTTGGACTCCAAGCAAAATTAGTTAGAAAATTAGTTAGTTAGTTATAACTAACTAATATGCACATGCTAAATAATGAAAACACGTCTTAATTATTTAACTCTAGAAGGTTTTCTTCTAACAACTGGAAAAGAGAGAGGAGAGCTCAGAATGAAGGTCGTGGCTTCTTAGACAAGTGGTGGCTTCAAGGGCTTGTGGCCGTCTTAAACAAGTGGTTGCTGGTATCACAAGTGATGGATAAGCCTTTAATGGCTGGTCAAGAATGGCCAGGCCCATCTTGGCCCAGGATGAAGGAATTTACTCAAGGATCGAAAATGTTCTCAAAATTATATTTCAAGAACAAAATACTCTAAACAATATATGAAAAATTATAATCACTCAATTAAAGATAAAGTCGAAAAATAAATCCTGAAAAATATGCCGAAAAAATAATAAGAAAATTCTGATATTGAATTTCGGAAAAGTGGGTTTACATGTTTCAAGAAATATGTGAGAATTATCGTGTTCGAAAAATTCATTCATGAACCCAAAAGTGATTCTACACCTAATTTATCGAAACTTTTTTAGAGAATTAACAAAGATTCTTTGAATTTGAAACAAATGTAGAAAAATATAGAAGAAATTAGGGAAGAACATACCTAGACTCCGATGATGGTTTCGACTTGCGTGTCATCTCTTGGAATGGAGTGGTGGAGGAGAGAGTGGTGGAAGAATTTGGAATGGAGTGGTGGGGGAGGGTGGAGAAGAGAGTGGAGTTTTAGGGCTTGGGGGAGATTTTGGTAGAGAGAGAAAGGAAAAGAAGAAATGAAATGAAAAGGAGGGTTTGGGGGTTGGGCAACCCCCAGCAAAAATTTCACCTTCTTGGGCTGCCCCCAAGTAAGGGCTAACCCCAAGTAAAAGTGGAAGTGCCCATAGAAAAAGTCTTTATAAGGCTTTCACATGAGCCGGAGTAGAAAAAAGAAAGTCCATGGAAGTCCAAGCCCACAATATTCCGCAGCCACGTAATCATTTGACTTGAGACAAAATGGGCCAAGTTTGGTCCCGTTTCGATCCCATAGTCTATAGGATAATTATTATCGAATTTGACTGTTTTGAAGTACCTTAAGAAAACTTAATTATCTATCCTAAAATGTTTAAGCTTGGAAAAAAGTGCAAAATATTGAAATATGGACAAATTTATGATATTATCGGGGGGGGGGTGGGGGGGGGGGGGGGGGGGGGGGGGGGGGGGTAAAACAAAAAAAAAAAAAGTTTGGAAAATTTTCTCAATGCCCTCTAATTTTATACTGTCCTTGTTCCTATCGTTTGACTTCCTTGTTGCTTGAAGGGGAGCCGCACACTTTCTTACATCCACCTTAAACATTTCATGTCACTTGAATGAACCTCTTGTTTACTCATTTTACTCGTACTACTTATCACGAACCCAATTGGAAAACTTTGAATCAGATTCAGCTGCTAGTTAGTATAATCTATATTCAACTGTTAAATAGTATTTCATTTCTTCTGTTATTTCCTTCCACCTCTTTCCTAATATTTCAATTTTGAAGCCATTTATCACGAACTTAGTTGAGTAAGAGTGAAACTTGAAAGACTTTTATTATAATGAAGAAAGGATACAATTTTGGTGCTGAGGAACAAATGAGTCTCTCACTTATTCATACTACAGGACCTTAATGGGTTTACATAAAACTTCTGTAAGGAGAATGTTTCAGAAATTTTTTCAGGTCCTAGATATTTACAATAAAGACTCTATAACATCTAGAAAGTTATGGAGACTTCATAACTCTTCAAGAAAACTCCAAAATCTGAAAATTTTTGGAAGCTTCCAGCTAAACCTCTGTCAGACGAGGGTTATACAAATCTGTCTCGATGGACCGAAAAATATTATGCGAGACTATTGTTGAGTTGATAGCTTCAAAATAAAGAATGAACTGGATCAAACCTAAGGGTGTGTTTATTTCTTTCATAGCTATATAGTGCTACCACATGCTACGCACTATATGGTTCTAGCATTTTAAAGTGCAAATTTGTTTATTTTTTACAACTGTGCAATTTAAAGTGTTGTTGTTTATTTTTTTTACAACTTTAAGGTGCATTATAAATGTATAAATTAACTATTTTATCCTAAAATACTATGACATTATGTTGGACACAAATTCACTAGTATAAATGGGAAAAAAAATATAGAAGTTCACCATCAAGTATTTTTATCAACATGACAACACATCAGAACTTCAATCTCGACAAACCTAAAATCCTAATATTCAAAATTTCCAATTTATATCAGCAAAAATTAATCCAAATTAAATAAAATTTTAATAAAAAATTAGGGTTGAGCTAACATGTGGTTTCTTGCAGCAAAAAAATGCAAAATAGAAAAATATTAGGACATAAAGTTTTCCACTTACGAAGGATTATGATTGCTTGAACACGTTTTTGATATTTAAATTTATTGTTGGATACACTTGTCTTTTTGCACTGATAATTTGTAAGCTCAAAATTTGAACTTACAATTTATCACTCATAAAGGATATCATTATAAAATGATGATCATTTTAAAGTGCAAAAACTAAATACCTTAGTTGATATGTCTCACACTTATTTGTGCATTTTAAAGCACTCAACACTATATAGTGCCAAAAAAGAAAGAAGGCTTAATTGCAACTTGATACCCTCAACTATCACCGTTTTTCAAATGCATACCCTAAAATAAAAAAATTCATAAATACCCCTGCCCCCTCTCTCTCTCTCCCTCCCCCTCTCTCTCCGGTGATGCCCTCCCCCCTCCCTCTCCGGCGATCGATGCCTCCTCTCATCCTCGCCGGCGGTGCACGACAATAAAGACGGACGGTGGGAGGAGGGGGTGGAGCTGCGGGTGGGGACGGACGGAGGTGGGGGAGAGGGGAGGGGTGGGACGGCGAGAGGAGGGTGGGGGCGGCCTGTCACGTCCCGCTTCCGTAGGAGCGATCGTTCTCGCTAAGGCGTGATGTCGCACGAGCCTAGATTGCGCTCGTGCAAAGCGGGTTCCATAACGGTCGATTACAGCGGCTGCGACTGGGTCATCGCACAGAAGTCCCAAGCAGAGACATTGAATATGCCAGCAAAAATTTAGAACAAAACACAAGTCATTCAAAAGTTGCATTTTATTGATATTGAAACAAGGATTACAATGGGGCGCAAGGCCAAGATTACAAGTTACTCAAGCTCACTCTTCTCACATTACAAGTCACTCAGCTCTCTCTCATCTCTCAATACAAGTCTTGAACCAGTGGATGCTTCGGAGAGGCGAAGTCCATACATTATGTCTCGTATAAGTCCTGACTCCACACGGAACGCACGCCTCGAATCGCCAAGGAACTCCGTGCCTCGACACATCCAAGCGAGCTCCGCGCCACGAACTTCTACATGTGCCTGCACATAAACACTTGTGGGTGTCAGTACTCAACTATACTGGTGGTGTGAGCTCATCGTCCACCCATACAAAACCGACACGTTAATTTACTTTGTGCAACTTAGTTCATTCTTTTCAATTGTCTTTCTAGTCTCGCCTTAGGATCAGTTTTAGGACAGATGTCTTGACCTATTTTGTGTCTCTAGACCATCCCGTGCTTGCAACAACAACGCCAACACATAACAGACCCCTCGCTAAGGTGGGTGGCATTGTTGTTGCAAGCACGGGATGGTCTAGAGACACAAAATAGACCAAGACGTCTGTCCTAAAACTGATCCTAATGCAAGACTAGAAAGACAATTGAAAAGAAGGGACTAAGTTGCACAAAGTAAATTAACGTGTCGGTTTTGTATGGGTGGACGAGGAGCTCACACTACCAGTACAGTTGAGTACTGACACCCACACAGTGTTTATGTGCAGGCACAGGTAGAAGCTCGTGGCGCGGAGCTCGCTTGGATGCATCGAGACACAGAGTTCCTTGGCGATTCGAAGCGTGCGTTCCGCATGAAGTCAGGACTTATACAGGACATAATGTATGGACATCGCCTCTCTGAAGCATCCGCTAGTTCAAGACTTGTATTGAGAGATGAGATAGAGCTGAGTGACTTGTAATGTGAGAAGAGTGAGCTTCAGTGACTTGTAATCTTGACCTTGCGCCCCATTGTAATCCTTGTTTCAATATCAATAAAATGCATCTTTTGAATTACTTGTGTTTTGTTCTAAATTTCCGCTGGCATATTCAATGTCTCTGCTTGGGACTTCTGTGCGACGACCCCGTCGCAACCGCTGTAACCGGCCGTTGTGGAACCCGTCTTGCACGAATGCAATCTAGGCTCGTGCAGCATCACGCCTTAGCGAGGACGATCGCTCCTACGGGAGCGGGACGTGACACGACCGTGGGAGGGGGCAGATCGGAGGAGTGGCGGGAGGAGGGAGGTGCACAGGTGGGGACGACCGAGGGAGGGTGGCGACGGAATGAGGCGGGTGTTGGCCGAAGGAAGGGTAAGGGGACAGCAATGGTGGAATGGATGGAAAAGAGGAAGATGGAAGGGGTATTTTCGGAAGGAAAAAAAGCTTCAGGGTATCAAATTGAAAAAAAAGGTTTAGGATATCAAATTGAAAAACGATAATAGTCGAGGGTATCAAGTTGTAATTAAGTAGGGGTGCAACTCGGGCAGGTTGGGTCAGGTTTGAGGTCAACCCGAGCCCAATCCGATAGATCATAAGCCTAGCCCAAGCCCAAGCCCGACCCGACTTCGGGTTCAACAGATGAAGTCCAAGATCAAGTCCGGAGGATCGGGTTGGGCTCGGGTCGGATCGGGCCCATCGGACTCTAATATGATATTTGAAATAATTTTAAACAAGAGTAATATTAAATGCATAATCAAATAGCAATCAAGCCCCAACCATTACAAAATAAAACTGAAACGAGATTTAGGACAAGGAGTTGAAGAGTTCGGGTGAAAAAAAAATATAGTTTAAACTTTTTATTTAAGTAGTATGAAACAATATATATAAAAATTATATGTATGACGGGTTTAGGGTTCTTCGGGTTACCCAACACATGAACCCAAGCCCAACCCGATTTTTGATCGGGTTCAAATATTTTAACCCGAGCCCAAGCCCGAACCCGAATATCTTCAACCCTAACCCAACCCATTAACGGATTTACCCGATCGGGTTCGGGTTTAGCCCGCCCTAGTTGCACCCCTACAATTAAGCCAAGAAAGAAAGAAAGAAAACACATGCCTCTCGAGTTTGGGATATTGTAGTCAGCAAAAAGCTCTACTACACAGGTTCTAATCATTAGGCCCATGTTCCGGACCTGGCCAACCTTACGGGCAGAGAAAAGGAACGATACCAATACCATGCTCCAGCACATCCCACAGCTCTACCAGTCGACCAAAAAAAAATTTTTTTTTTTTTTTTTTTTTTTTGGTACAATTACGCTGGAAGAGCTCAAAGGAAATCCTCACATACAAGCTAAAAAGCTGGATTCTATATGGGAAATTTATAAAATATATCGAGAAAACCCAAGAATGGAGTGAACTAAACATTTCGTTTCCCTAATTTTTCTATATAAATGTGCTGCTGAGATGAATTATTAGCTGTACACTTCTGACAATTTGTTACACCTACTTCAAGCATGTGGTCATATTGCCAATGTTCCTTCAACAATATCCTGTTCGTCTGAATCAGAGAGAGGAGCTTTGGGCTTGGACACGACATTCGGATACCCGTAGCCGAGGGAACTTCCACTTGTTTGACATAGCTGCAGGAAAACAGTAGATGCCATCAGTAGATGCCTTGAAAAAAGAAAGGTTGATCTAAAGTTTCAAATTCTAAGTTGGTCATCAGGAATTAGATGATCTTAATGTGAGGTTGTCGACCAGTGATCCAAATTTTAGAGTCCAGAATATTTCTTGCAAACTACATCTAACATACCTAAAACATATAAACGAATGCGTATAGGGTTTTTAAACCTAAATTACCAAATTCATTTTTGGGGAAGTTTGATTCCACTCCCTCTAAGTTTTCTCTAAACTTGAACCCGGTCTCTACACAATTGCCTATATCTACACCCTTGAACAGTCGAATTAGTTTTATTGAAAAGAAAATAGAAAATGCAAGACTACCCTTCCCTTTCCTTTTCTTTCTTCACACAAATAACTAAAGAAACTGTTATATATTATTTAGAAAGAGCGATGGTAGCTTTTGAACCCAAGATAATTTTTAATATATTAAATGTTTCAACCACGTGAGCCGTGAAATTTGTTGTTGAAAATATTTAATTGGTTTGTAAAATTAAATATTAAAAAAACAATAATGTTGCTTTGAAGGGGTATCAATAGTCACTCAAAACACAAGGGACCAAAGAAATTTGAAGGGGGTATGTAGAAGCATGGCAAAATCAAGTCATGCGCCTCAGAGGCCATGCGCATGACAACCCATGCGCACAATAAACCATGCGCTCAGAAGAAGCCAGCCTATGTTGTGCCTAGATGGTCATGCGCCTAAGACACCCAACCGCCACTTCAGCATTTAATACAATGTCATCTATCAGATTGGAACGTGGAGCAGTGTGCGCCTCGAAACATGTGCAAGTGACGGTTGCATAATAAACAAAACGCCAGCATGATTCCATGCGCCCTGGGCCGCCATGCACAATTATTGTCTTGTGCATTGAAAATTGTTCACTAAATATAAAGTCGCTTCGAAGTACGAGATGACAGCCAACGTCAGCACGTACGTCAGCGTAATCATTACTCATTGTCTGTTACAGCTGCCATGTGCCCAGATTTGCTACGCGCCCCTAAAAGCCATGCGCCAAGTCTACCTCGACACATCGAAATCTTTCCGTTCCAACAGATCGAGATCTTCGAGTCATCAACACGCGCCACGTGTCAAACGACTCAGTCATGCCTATGACGGGTGTCAACAGCCTAAGATCTCAACAACCACCCTATCCCAACCACGGCCACGTGGCAGTCAGTTGCGCCATATGCGCACAGTTGCAACTGCATTCTGTTCAGAAATGTCATGTGGCAACAAAACTCATGCGCACAGCTGTCCTGCGTGTCAAAATCTATGCGCGCATGGATGGGTTTCTCAAGATTACTATAAATAGGAGGAGTCTTTCTTCATTTCAACCCCTCGACACTCAGAGTTTGAGCAAACTTCAGAGAGCCGAATTCCCGTCCACCTTGCTGATGAGCAAAAGAGTTGCAATTTTCTCCGTCTCATTGTCACATCGTCAACGGAGTAAAGGAACCACTGCAGCGTTCGATCTCCATCGTCACGCTTACCCATAAACAAATTGTACTCAGAGATCCTGTTTAGGACTCCTTTGTACTTTTTCTCGTTTGTCAATACAAAAAGTTCGTAAAACTTTTCAATGGCAAACAGGGTAATCTATAACCGAAGCATGATTGAACCAACCAACTATTTATGCAAAGCATAAAGGATCAAAGAAGTTTTCTGACAACACCACATAGTTTTTGCTAAAATAGTTGATTATTTACAATGCCACATGTATACAATACCACTGCCACATACGGTTTCTAATACCACATCCCAGTTTCCAATACCACAATACAGTTTTTCATACCACATAACAGTCTTGCATACCACAAACATTTTCTTGTACCACAATATAATCTTATAGTTAATTATTATAGGTTTTACTGTCGCGGTACAACAATTTAAACATAAAGAGTATTTTGTATCACAATACATTGCAACATGTGTCTAGTATCAATGTGTTACAAGTATCAATGTGTCTATTATCAATATGGACAATAGTGATATTACTAACACAAAAGCATAACTAATAACACGATAACAGTACCACAACACCGGTCATAGTGGTACTTGTTTGTCATTAAAATCTTTTGATTGCAAATTTCAATACAAATAGAACAGTGTTACAATATAGGACTTAGACGTAGTCCTAGGAGTACACTTTTGTTTATCTGGATCCCTTGTGTCGATGGAGCGAGTGGTAATGCGTTGACTCCGTTGACGATCTGACGACGGTTATCGGTTCTCTGAAGGTTTGGATTGCTTTGGGTGCCGGAGCTTGCTGAGAGGAGGAAGACGTTGAGTGTCTGTATCTGCCTCTCTGGTTGTGCGATGTATGTCTGTCTACGAATGTTCGTCTCTGTGTGTGTGTAGGTCTGGAAGAAGGAAATAATTCCTCTATTTATATAGTCTGCAGGCTGGCTGCTCATGCGCGCATATGTAGGATGCGCCTGGACGCGGGGACGCCACGTGGTGATTGCTGATGGAGGCGCATGGACGATGCGTCCTGATTGAGGGGTTGAATTCTTCATACTGTTGTTGTGGGCCGGCACGTAGCAGAGAAGGGGATTTTTCTGTTGCTGAGATCTTGGATGAATCGAGTCAAAGGACACGTGTCATCGGCCCATGGCTCGGAGATCTCGGATTTGGTGGGGAATGATCTGGTAGGATGCGCCTGGGATTGGGCGCATGAGGAGACTTTGGCTCGTAACCTTTGGGAGTCACGAACCATTCAGGGCGCATGGCTTTTGAGGCGCATGCGAAGCTTCAGTAGTGACTTTACTTCTGTCTTTTGGGATCAGAGAGAAGTCTAGAACGCATGACTTTTGAGGCGCATGCAGAGCTTCAGTAGTGACTTTACTTCTGTCTTTAGGGATCAGAGAGAAAGTCTGAGACGCATGGCTTTTGAGGCGCATGCAGAACTTTGGACGCATGGCCGCGGAGGCGCATGCAAGTGGTTGGGCGGCCACGTGGCTTGTAACCGCCGGAGGAAAGTAATGATGATGCTGACGTTGGCGACGCTTCGTTTTCTGAAAAAACTGTCAACTGTTCAGTCCTCGAGAGGCGTGCTGCCAACTTTGTCAGACTTCAGCATTTAATGTTCTTTGACAGGTGATGAACTGTTGGAGTGGGCGCATCAATCGGCGTTCCACTAGGCGCATGAGGCCGCATGGGGCCGCATGGGGGCGCATGCTTGTGAAGCGCTTGGTGCTGAGGGGCGCGTCTGTGTGATACGCGGTCTGGCCGGCGCATCCGCTCCGCTTTGACACGTCTTTTGGTGAATAGCCGTTTTTGACTTGGCTGAATTCGAAGCGTCAGGTTCATCCATTTAATGCAAATTCATTGCACGGGATTCAGAGAGCCATCCACTTGGCGCATAGGTTTGATTTGTCCGGCCTATAAATAGTGGCATGGAGAGAGTTTGCTTCTCGTTCTCTCACGTCTTTCCGAAATGAACTTGTTTACTCGAGTGCATTCTGTTGATGAGATGCTCCCGAGGGTGAAGATGCGACGCATTGTCTTCATTGATGCACTTGAAGGTGACTGTTACATCCAAAAGTCGGAGTCGAGGGCTTCTGAGGCAGGCAGAAGGTGCCTGTTGCATCCAAAGATCGGGATGCACGAGCCTCGTCTCCGTTATGTGGGAAGAGCCGCAGATCGGAATTGCGGTGCTGCGGCTTTGGGGACTCTTTCTTCCTTCAAAATGGGTGTTGCCCATTCTAGTTGTGTTGAAAGCTGCTCCTTTAGCCGCGGTTTCGATTACGGTCTTCCTTCGCCTTTGGAGGCTCTTTCGAAGCCTCCCCTGGCCACAGGTTGGCTTGCGGTGCTCTTCTCTTCCTCTAGCTAGAGGGTTGATTGCCACCCTCGTTCTGCTCAATAAATGCTTCATTAGTCGAAGCATTTAGACGGCGGTGAGCCTGGCTGGAAGGGTGGCACATAACTGAGCTGCTGAAGGGATGCACATAACTGAGGATGCACATAACTGATATGCTGAAGGGATGCACATAACTGAGGATGCACATAACTGAGCTGCTGAAGAGATGTGCCCGGATGGGAGCGCATGGTGGGATGCGCATAAGAGTGCATGGTGAGATGCGCCTGTTCGAGAGCGCATGATGATGATGCGCTAGCTGTAGACTTAGGGTCTCTTCTTTTTGTAGAAGTTTCTCCTTTGTACAGCCCCTTTTTAAGACATGTAATAAACTTTTATATGAAATAAAAATCTTCTTTTAATGTCTCTATTCTTGTTTTGCTGTGTCCGAGTACTTTTGTCTGAACTTCCTGGCGTATGTAGTGTTTGGCGCATAGGATTTCTGATCGTGAAATTCCATGCTTCTACAGTACTATTATTGATATTTACTATTATCGCTATCGTATTGTTAGTATTGTTATTGTGATACTATTGTGTCACCTGAATCTTGTCATGGCATATCCGTGCCCATGCAACATAGATTTTAAGCCTAATAAAATTTAAGTAATAATAAATGTATCAATAACAACGACATAACCAAGTGGTGACCCCTACTTAGATAGGGAAAAGGATTAGAGAGAGGTCCAAGGTTAGAATCACATTGGCTTTTATTAGGCAGAGAAAGCATGAGAGGAAAGAAAGAGCGGAGGGGAGAGAGAGAGAGAGAGAGAGAGAGAGAGATGAGAGAGAACGCACGAGAGAGGTTAGAGAGAGAGGGAGGGAAGATACAGACATGAGGGAGAGTGGGATTAAAGGGCAATTTGTCTTTCTTATTTTTATTATTTTGTTTTTAATAAAAATAGCTTTGACTAGTCAAGGGACCCGGTAATTACAGAAAATTAGCTAGGCAAATTTAAAAAACCTATAGGGAGCGGAATCAAATTCCCCTTCATTTTTCATTACATTTCCACAAGCATGAAAAACAACTAATGTTGTTGAAGGAAACGCGGAAGAATTCTCTCCAAAAAATGATCTTTAAGATTCTTCACTAAGTATCAAGCAGTCATAAGACAGAAGAAAGGTTCAAGATTATCAAATAAAGTTGATCTTATTGCAGTTGTCTACTCAGTAATCCATATCCGTACTAACTAGCCAGGAACATTTTTGGAATATCATAACATGCAGTTGTACATAGTGGGCAGTTGGCAATTTAATGTCATAGATCATAACAGCCAGCATAGGCCAATTTGAATGGTCCTAGTGTACAGACACCTGTGCATGGGTTCTGCTGAATGAATGTCAGCATGCCCATATGCATCAACACAGTGTGAATGTAGTGCATGAGAACCCACTCAATCCCCTATTGAACCATGTAGGCAACATTTATTAATTCTGCCTAACAGCAACGTTTTAACACATCAATAATTTAGAACAGTTACAGACAATAATAAATTTCAAGCAACATTTCAACACTTAGCAGTTTGGAACATCAATAGCAAAACTGGCAAAGAATGTTCAATGCAAAAATAAGCAAAATAATACATACAACTTTGGTTATACATACCTCAGTGAGCTCACCAAGGTGGCGGGATCGGAACTCATTAATTGTTGCTGCAATCTCTGAGGTTGGTAACTTAGCCTGCAAGGAGGGGACAAGTTAAAAGACAATGTTGAATTATGGAACACTACTGCTTGGGCCCTCAGTACAAAGAAAGCAAAATAGCTTCCACAGCAGTAATATTGTCTTCTCACCTGTGCAAGAACAGCAGCTGCTAACTGAAGACTTGGTTCCAATGTTTCTGGGACAACCTTCAAAATTTTTTAAAGTGTGGCTATATTATCCATAAGAAACAAAATATATAATTGGCAGTTCCCGAATTATCCAGAAGAGTTAAGAACAAAAGACCCATTCTTGACCACGATATGAAATCATATGTTTAACTTACCGCAGTTGCACCTGCCTTCTCCAAATTAATGCCATGATCGACATCATGGGCACGGACGAAGGTCTTCACATTCGGAAAGTACTTGCTCAATGCCCAAACAGTTCTATAATTTGCACCTGGAGTATCTAAGGTAATTGCTGCAGCACAAGCTCTCTCAGCCCCAACTTTATGAAGAATCTAATATCCAATACATTAATAAAAGTCACGATCAGATTAAACAGAAGCTTATTCCACATCTAAAATACTTCCTTACCTCTCGGCTCCCTGCATCCCCAAAATATACAGGAAGGTCAAGTGCACGCCCAACTGACACCCGGTCACTGATGAAATAACCTAACAATTAGTTCAACTGTTCTTCTATGCTCCAACAGTATGCACATACGTATATAGATAGGTACATACACTTTAAGAAGTCAGATATTTGAGCAACCCAACAAATAATTGTAATCCAAGGATTTTAACATCAATCTTCTTTGGATTGCATCCAAATTCATAGCTTCTTTAGAAATAGGATGAATTAGAATCACAACAAGATAAACCCAATTTGGAATATAAACATGAAATTCGAAAATTTTGTTCAAATCAAAGTACTTTTTTAGAACTCTTACAATTCTTGGATTACAAGTGGATGTCTCTTCAAAAAGAAGTGTTCGTCTATATATATACATAGAAAAGATGATCTACTTTTCTGAAAGTAAATTCAGAAAAATAAGAAATTTCTTTTACAAAGCTACTTTTGAAAAAAACAAATCATCTTTACAAAAGTAACTTTAATGAAGAAACTTTATTGAAGTAGCTTTATAGAAATACAATAGGTCCACCACATCTTTTCGTGTGCTAGATGAATATGTAGTCGTCCACGTTTTGTATAACTCCAAGATATTATCAAGATTGTGCTCCTCGACAATATCTCTACCTTAGAAGACAGAAACTTCTAGAAGGTCAACGAATCTCAGTTAGAACCTCGATTCGGTGGTTCTTACTTGGGAGATCGTTGGGAGCTCGCTTTTCCGACGACAGGAGCTCGTTTCTCCGGCGACGGGAGCACATTTTTCCGACGACATGAACACGTTTCTCCAACGACATGAGCGCTTCCCCATAATATGACCATAATTTAAAAAAGAGAAAAATTGAGAAAAATTAAAAGATTTTAATACACGTTTATCAAAGTACCAAGAAACTAAATATTACTAACCTTGACTTCATAAAAAATCAACATGCGAATAATTTTTTTGTAACTTTGAATTAAACTTTATAAATTATAATAAATATTAAGATATTTATAAGTTTTGATAACAATAATTAATAAACATAAAAAATTTATTAGTGCAGGCTCCAACTTTAGAATTTTCTAAGTAGTCGCACTCTCCCGCCCCCGCTTCAGTCCTCGTTTTCGCTTCTGGCTTCTAAGATCTCTACAGAAGGACTTCGTCTAGCATGTACAAACCTAAATGTTCACGAGAACACTATGGAACCAGCAAATATTGAGCATTTCCTTAACAAGCTGCTAAATTCGGGGCAAAAATCAAATTGGCATGGGACAACTTCAAACAAGTCTATGTTGAAGCTAAGATAAGATGAATTTGCTTGCACGGTTAGTAGAGAAGTTAGGAGATATTGTCGAGGAGCACAATCTCGAAAATATATTCGAGTGATAGAAGGCGCTATACGTAGACGACTGCATATTCATCCAACAAACAGAAAGGCCGGTGGCCCCTTGTACTTTTCTACAGATATTTTAATAAAGTGTTTTTTATTAAAGTTACTTTTGTAACAATACTTATTCACAAGTAGCTTTTTAAAATAGATTCCTTACTTTTCTCAAGTTACTTTAAGAAAATAGATTAAACGAGCCCTTCTTTCTGAAGGAGCATCGGCATGTAATATAAGAATAATAAAAGTACTCAAGAGGTACTCTGGTATGAATAAAAATTTTGAGTTTCGCATTTATCTCCCCAACTGGTATCTTAGCCTAACTTCTTAATGAACAATATCCTACCACGTTTTAATTCAATGAACAATATCCTTCTAAGTGTCTCCAAATGATGAATTAGATCCTAAGTATGAAAATTGAACTCTAATGGCATCTTTTGCTTATCAATATGGACTCACCCCTCATTACTTTTTGACTTCTAGTTGAAGTTACATTCTATGTTGTTAGTATCTAACTATACACAATACATATCTTACGTAACGATATAATATACTATCATTTGTTACATATCGGTTAATTTGACATGATACGTGTAATATATACTTAAGAATCTGGATATTTGAACCAAATAGACTTGCAAAGATAAAGCAAATAAAAAGAATTATGACAAAATTATATTAAATCATTTTTCTATATTGGATTTAGAAGTATAGAACTAAACTCCTAGTGTTAATGTATCACACGATACACGATATGCAAACTAATCAATACACGATACAATATGCAAGTTGACAACCTAGGACATTTCATATACTATGTTCTTGTCATGCTATTTTAAAATTCTTATATTCCAATGTTTCTCTTCACAATTCTACTTTAGAAGTTAAACCATTTCATGTTCCATTAAGTAACACAATATCATTGTCGGCAAACATCATACACATGGAATCCTATCCTGAATATGACTAATAACTTCATCTATGACTTGTGAAATAAGTAAGAGTTAAGACAGTGATGAAGGGAAAGAAGTAAGAGTTAAGACAATGATGAAGGGAAATGGTGTTGCATCTCCTCTAATTGTTCAGATAACAGTGATAATACTATAATATATATCCTTTATAATTTAACTATATCTACCTAGAGACTTGTTTATTCTCTGAAACCAAAAAGATTATATCCTTCAGTACTCGAACATAAGCTGTTTTACGTATATCATCTTTCAATTCTTCTCTATAAATTTTCTATTAATCTTCTTAGAAAGTAACTAACTTGAATCATAGATCTCTCCGGCATAAAACCAAATCTATCCTTTGATGTTCTTTCTTTTCTTAATCTGTCAATTGTGTACTCCTAAAATTTCATGGTATGGTTCAGCCTGGACTTGATAGTTATAACCTTTTGTATTTTCCTTGTTTTTTACATATAGGTACAATAATAGTACTCCATTTTCCAGTCCCATTAATTTGGGTCATAAATTAGTTAGACACATAAATCCTTTTACTCAAACATTTACAAACCTCAATGGAAATATCAAGTCCCACGACTGTCCAGTTTTCATTTCTTAAAGAATCCATAACTTCAAAAATCCTAATCTTAGAACAATGGATAGTTGGAAACATAGGATCCTGAAATCCGTCAAAAGTATACCCTTTTTGTTGTTCATCAGCAATCATACGTTTAACAATGTTGTGTTCTTTAATGTATTGACTTGGGTGTATTATGTATGGAGTAGCTCACGGTAACAAGAAAATTATAGGGCCCCTACAAACAGGACAAGCCCTATGCTAATATGACTATACTGGCACAGGTATATGAACTTGCTTCATTCATCTTTCACCCTTTTAACAGTTTGCTTGTTCATCCATGTCAAGGATTGATTTATAAGACATTTTTGTTCCATTAGCCCCCCTCTTTGAACAGAATAATATTTGTCGTTCAAATTTGCTTCAATTTCTTCCGTAAGAAGCATACGTTATTAAAAAAGGATCAAAGTAAATTTAGAGAGGAAGAAAGTAACAAGAGGAAGAAAACAAGAAACTCCTTGAACATGAAAATGAATTGCCAAGTTCAGTTTGAGTTTTTTAATTTTATATATATATATATATATATATAAGGAATTAATTATGAAGTAAAAATAATAATATATATGCAATATATGCTATATGTCATCAAAGGATTAACTTAAGTACCCAAAAATAATATATATGGCTTTGGTATGCACTTTTTTCTGAAACTTCTTCTCCTTCTCTTCTTTCTCCTTCTCCTTCTCTGTCGGTTGCTTTTAGATTCTTGAAAGAACTAAATTTCGGATCGAATTTAGATCTTTTGTATCCATTTTTTGGGAACCGAGGCCTAGTCGGCCGACTAGGCCCGTCTAGCCGTCTTGTCGGCTGCTTAGGTCCAATTATTGCTTGAGCCGATTTTTTGTCGACTAGCCCCCTAGTCGAGTCGGCGAATGCCGACTACCGACTAGTCGGCCAACTAGTCGAATTTTTACAACAATGATTATATTTAAAGATGATTTCTTTTTACAGATAAAATTATTTTTAAAGATATATTATTTTTAAAAGATAAATTATTTTTCAAAGGTAGATTATTTTTCAAAGGTAGATTATTTTTAAAAGATAGATTATTTTAGAAGATAGGTTACTTTTAAAAGATAGATTATTTTTTTAACATTAAAATTAAAGTTAACATTAACATTACTATTCTATGTTACCCGGACTCTCCACTTTAAGGAGAAGTACCCGTGTCGACCCTTTAGGACATGGGTATGGATATGGAATCCGTATCCGATCTTCCATGGTGACAATCGGATCCTTCATGGTGACAATCGAAAGACTGGTAGTAAAGTAGATAGTTTATTTTAATGTGGTAATGATGTAGATAATTTATTTTGATGTGGTAATGGTGTAGATAGTTTATTTTAATATGGTAGACTGGTAGTTAAGTAGTAGGGGAGCTGAAGGGACAGTTCCTTAGGGACTTATTCAACTAGTTGAGTAAAGTTTACTAGTAATTTATAATTACAGGTTGTCTTTTTACGAAACCTTAGTCATATCCCCGTACCCATACCCAAAATTTGGATCCTTTTTAGCCGAGTCCGTGTGTCCTTCAATTATGAGTTTGAAGGACCCGACTCTTGGATATGTACCCGTACCCGACACCCGTACCCGAGTCCAGGTAACATAGTTACTATTAACATTAACATTAAAATTAACATAAAAAGTAATATTAAAATTAATATTAACATTACCATTACCATTAAAAAATATTAACATTAACATTAAAATTAACATAAAAACTAATATTAAAATTAATATTAGCATTACCGTTACCATTAAAAAAATATTGACATTAACATTTAAAAAATTAACATTAACATTAAACATAATATTAAGATTAAAATTAACATTAGCATTAGCATTAACATTAAAATTAATATTTTTAAATGTAGATTTGTTTAGAAAGATGGATTATTTGTTAGATTTGTTTTAAGGAAAGATTGACTTTTTTAAGAGAAGGTGAGACCACGTATGTTTTTTAGAAGTCATGTAATCATCCTGTAATCAATATCCCGTATGAGTGTGTATATATATAAGACTAGAGGTAAGCCTAAATGAATAGGGATTGAAGTTTTAGAAAAGGATACAATTTATCTTAGAAGCCAGAAACTCCTAGAAGGTCAACGAATCTCAGTAAGAACCTCGATTCGGCGGTTCTTACTTGGGAGCTTGTTGGGAGCTCGTTTCCCCTATGACAGGAGCTTGTTTCTTCGATGACGAGAGCGTGTTTTTCCGAAGACATGAGTGCTTCCCATTATATGACCATAATTTTAAAAAAGGACATAAATTTTGGGAAGAAAGAAGATTTTTAAACACGTTTATCAAAGTACCAAGAAACTAAAAATTATTTATCTTGACATTATAAAAAATCAACATGCGAATGATCTCTCTATAACTTTGAACCGAACTTTATAAATTCTAAGAAATATTAAGATATTTATAAGTTTTGATAACAGTAATTAATAAACACAAAAAATATATTAGCACAAGCTCCGCTCCGCTCCCAACTTTAGACTCTTCTAAGTAGACGCGTTCCTCCTCTCCCACTCCTGCCCCCGCCCCCGCTTCCGCTTCCGGCTTCTAAGGTTTATACAACATGGAGTATCAGACTATCATTATTAACAAAGAAACAGTACACACTGACCAAATATTATGCTTTTGCATTATTATTGTGATACGGTTATCATTTATCATTTATTTAATATATGATACAAGTTACTAAAAAATGCCTTCAACCGTTTGTTATATAAGGTCACATTGCTCTTCCACCTTGTACCAGGATATGAACACCTTTTCCATTCTATAGCACTACTTTCTCTATTGATCCATATAGAATGTATCTGAAAAGTAAAAAAAAAAACTACCATGCTTTCATCTCTTGGCATAGTAAGCCCACATCTTCATTTAAGTTGGATTAAATTGATATTTCATGTGTTGTTCTTAATTCTGCTTCGTCGATCATTCTTCTAAGTAAAAAGAGATGAGGGCTTGACGCTATGTGCACAGCTACGTCCACTATAAGGGACATTTTGCTTCCTATGACCATATATAGGTCTACTATGCCAACACTACTTGTTTATATTTGCAAGAAATGTAGACAGACAGTTAACAGGAGTTCTAAGGAGTCTGTTATTAAGAATACTTTCAGATAATAATCTTATTTACTAAATATGGATTACATAAGTTACCGTCCGCATAACTTCTTATTTCACAGTGAGATGCAATAAAGTTCAAGTGTCCTGCAATATAGATAATGATAAAGAGCAAACCTTCTGACATCAAGAGCAACAAATGGAATTAAGCGCTCAGAAAGCAGCTGTGCAATGATCTGCCAGGCACATTTTTAGGTTAGTCCACTCAAGTTATTAGTCATAGCGAATTAGAAATGCATTTTCTGTTAACGAATTAGGAAAGTGAAACAACCTGACCAACTCGTCCAAACCCACATATAATGATATGATCTTGCAAGTCATCAGTCTACAAATACAAAGCCGTTCAAAAAGTATTAGAGCAGCTAAAACCAAAAATGTTTGCAATAAACAATAGATGTTGTATACTGAATCATGTGTATAGTTTGCATAATGGTAAAAACTTCTTAAAAACTGTATGCTCTGATAGAATACCAGGAATTGTTCAAATCATACTTCATTTCTGCATCCTAGACATATTGCAGTAATTAGAAGTAGAACTTTTTATCATACACATAATATTATCAGAATGAATATTCGGTCCATTTCCAATTCAAGATATTGAGTTATCCCGCATACAAATATATTAATCAGCATTACACATGGCAACCGTGATAGTATGTGGTCTTTCAACAGTAAAAGTTACCATTTACCTGTAAAGAATCTAATTATAAGGAAAACAACACACCAGAAATATGCTTACCTCAGTCAAATCACTAAATCAACAAGATATCATCACAGACAATATTCACTTTCATTAGGTATATCCAGAATGAACTACGCACTTAAGCTCTCCTGGAAACAAAACGTTTTCCAGAGCAACTTCATGAAAACCTTCCAAATGAGACATCAATGTGGTTAACCTTTTTTGAACCTAATCACAATCCACATAAGTAGCAATCATGATATTTCTAAGGATATGGTAAAGCATTGGTATAAACATGAACCCAAAATCAGTACTAAATCCTGTTCTATCAAGATATAGTCAAACATGGAGGAATATTTCTATCAAGAAAAGCATTAATTTAAAGTTGCCTATCAATACTAGTTGGTTTTTGGTGAGCAATAGATAAACTAGGACTACAAAAGTCTCATTACATCTTTTACTGAGTTTATTTGCTTATAGTCGCATTTATTCATCACAATTCTGGCATAAAAAACAAAATTGGATTACTGTAATAGCTTAAAGACTTTCACTAAAAGCAATGAGATTTTTGCATAAACAAAATAAGAATGCATTAATAATTTAAGTTACAAAAGTAAATTTCATTGCAGCACTTTACCTCACTTTCCACGGGCAACAAACTCCGAACATCATGTTGCTCAAATCTAGATGCTAACAACTGACCTCCAGCTGCTAACCATGGTGTGACAGCCATTGAAATGCCAACCACCAAAAATAATAAAGATGATAGTTGGGGAGACAGTATACCCTGCAAGAAACATATTGCTTTTCTTTCTTAATGCAAATAATTATTACTTGAGATGCACACTGCACAGTACAAATCTACTTAAGGTACAAACAACACCACCAAATACATGCATACAAGATCATTATATCTGTGTTCAAAACAAGGTTTAGGAAAGAGATTCCACTCATAAGAACTTAAAATCAGCTATTTCAGAACACTGAAGGATATAAGACATTGACATCATATTTGGTTCAAATACCTGGTTTACAGCTTCCCCAAAAGCTACAAAGGCAAATTCTCCACCAGGTGCAAGAAGAAGACCAACTCGAATTGCAGCTATAGTAGAAATTCCAAAAATCTTACCTACTAAAGCAACCAGTATAGCCTTGCCACCAATCAAGAGGCTTAAAGAAGACATAATAACAGGAAAATTGGAGAGGAGAAGTTTTGGATCAATAGACATCCCCACCTGGAAAGTGCATGTGAAAGAGAAATTGTAAGCTATATCTTAATACTGATGATTTAGAGATATTGCCATAAATAAACATACCTACTGCAGTTAGATTAAGATATCACAATGTAATCAATCAACTTCAGAAATTACCCCAAAAAAAATTACCGTTAGTCGAACTATAGAGCAAATAATCCAAATGTAAGTGAATTTCTCGTGTGACCCTGCCCACCTATCACCAATCAACCCCGAGCCCCTAGATCCTCGATCCACCTCGTGACTTAGGTGCCTTCTCCGCCTTCAGCCACCAGTTGCCTTTGCTCCGCAAGTTCCAAACGAGCTCACAACCAACCACTGCCGAGATGTCAATCGAGGGCTAACACTTGAGTTGGTCCTTGCCATCGATTATTGTCAAGTTCTTGACTATGGTCAAGAGATATAGCGAAGAACTACTCTACCTCCAACTCCACGGGCTGACACCTTGTGTCTTAGGTGCCTTCTCCGCAATCAGCCACCAGTTGTTGCCTTTGCTCCGCAAGTTCCAAACAAGCTCACAGCCAACCACTGCCGAGATGTCAATTGAGCGCTAACGCTTGAGTAGGTCCTTGTCATTGATTATTGTGAAGTTCTCGCCTATGGTCAACAGACATAGCGAAGAACTCCTCTACCTCCGACTCCACGGTCTGACACCGTAGACGTCAGACCAAACTCCGATGACACTTCACATTCCTCTGACTCACTCCTAACACTTTCCTACAGATCCAACACTCTTCGCCTTCGCTTGGATCCGAAAAGAGTCTCTCTATATCCATTGACACCAGGCTATCGGATCTCAGATCCAATTATCACCCCTATGAGTCCATGGGAAGCTCTGTGACTCCTATGACGCACATTGTTCCTCCAGCACCTTTCGTTGTCTGACACGCACACTTTACATGGCCTGCAGCAATCCACGACTGGCCACGTCTCCGCTATCGACAAGATCCTCGTCTTCCTGTTTCAGTAGTCAGCAACGCCTCTGGCGACCCACACAGGTCTGGTGCAAGCCTCCTCAAACTCTGCTCGACTCCGCTACCGGAGCACCCCGACTCCAGTTCGAACCTGCTTGTGCCTCCATCGACCCGAGAATCCTTTTTCATTTTAGTTTTGATGCCTTTTAATTGTGATGCAAAAGAAAAAAGAAAAAAAAAGACAACAAGTAAAAACTAAAAAGTAAGAATGAAAAGAAAGGAGAAAAAGGAAAAGGAAAGGGAAAAAAACAATTTGCTTCGAAGTTGAACATGCTTGACATCTCCAAATTAAAGGGGAAGTATTGGCAGATATTGTAGTACCAACATCTCAGCATCATTGCTCCTTGCATTGAGATATCGACTTTCAGTGTCTCGGAATTGTTGCTCATTGCTTTTAACATATACTCTTGAATTTGCCATGCATCCTCGTGCACCAACCTCTACTCTCGACTTTGTCATGCATCCTCATACACCAACCTCTGACTATGTTGTGTGTTCTCGAGCGCCAACATCTAGACATGACTATTGTAACCCACGTTTCTCTAAATTTCAAATTTTTATTTATTTTAATTATTTTAAATATTTTGCATTAGAGAATAGATTTTGTATTTGAATTTCTACAAAGGAAATCGTATATAATTTCGAATGAGAAAAAGGTTTATCAAATTATATTTTCTAAAAATTTAATTTTGGTTTGTGAAAATATTTTGAATTATTTTGATGATTAAATAATAGTTAAATTATTTAGAATTATATTTGGTTTAAATTTTAATATATTAATTATTATCTTGACCGATTAAATCTATAGATATATTACTTAAATAAGATCGTATTTATGAAAACATATTTTCAAATTATTTGATAATATTTCATATTATTCCTATAGTTGATTTGATCAAACTACTTTTAATTTAAACTTATATAAATCTGATTTTGATTTACTCAAATTTATGGAAAGATTGATTTATTGAATCTTAAACCTTCTCTAATTAGGAACCTTCAACCCCTATATAAAGGGGGAGTCCTCTTTGGTTCTCCACAAACCAACACAACCATCATCCACCATAACCATCGTGCATCGTGTCCGTGTCCATGACATTCCATTATCTTTCCTAGTTCTATTACAATTACATCTTCCTGTCCGACAACCCCAGACACGTTCTCCCAAA
Organism: Iris pallida; assembly: GCA_029216955.1. Taxonomy (NCBI): domain Eukaryota; kingdom Viridiplantae; phylum Streptophyta; class Magnoliopsida; order Asparagales; family Iridaceae; genus Iris; species Iris pallida. The sequence continues at coordinate 5,382,858 of JANAVB010038419.1, forward strand.
TTATGTGTCTCGCAGGACAATTCCCAAATCCTTAATTCTAACACTAACCCTAACCCTAATTGGCCGACTCCTTCCATGCCTTCATCGCCCCTGCCACCGTCGATGCCCCGGCCAACCCCCGGCCAATCCTCTCCATCAACCTCCTCCATGTTCGCCCCCAAATCAGAAAACCCTAACCCTAGATTGGGCCGAAACACCAACCCACCCTACTCCGATCACCATCACCACAACCATCAACCCCTGGATCTGACCTAGCCAGCCGCCATCTCTCACCACTCCTCGGTCCTTTTCGACTCCGAAGCTCCCATTGTGTCCTCCGGCGTCGAGGAACCGAGACGCCGCAACTGACCTCCTCCATCCGAAATCTTCCTCGAACCGAACCTCGACCCTACCACCAGCGGCCGTTCTCTGCCTCCTCCCGAATTTAAGCCGCCTAGCGTCCACCACCTCCTTGGTCGGCGGTTCTCCCTTCTGGTCGTGCGCCACCATCACCATCACTCGTAGCCGCAGCCTAGCCGGCCGGATGCCCTAGCCAGCCGAAACCTTTCCAGGCGCCGACCGGAGCCCTTCGTTGAAGCCCGTCGAGACCCCCTTCCCCGTGCTCTCGAGCATTCCCTTTCTCCCGATCCCAGCCCCGACCGCCGTCGTGGTGAGCCTCTGGCGGCTCGGTCGAGTCCCTCTCCCTCTGACTCTCCTCGTGTCCCTCTTCTCCTTCCTCTCGCTCTCGACTTTTCCCTTCTGTTGCTTCCCCTCTCAACTTTAATCCACCTCTCTCTCTTTTACTATACTGGGAACATGGGTCCCCAGTATTCTTTCTCCTTCCAAAGTAGCATACGAAAACCGAAGTGAGGAAAACGTTTTGTTGTTTTTTTATTATTATTTTAATTTTATATTTCTTTATAAATATCAGTATATTCGTATAGGTATTAGTATACTACTATGAGGAGTATATATATGTATAATATACAGTATAGTATATCTATATTATTATTATTATTAGAATTATTGTTGTTTAGTAGTATTGTTGTTATTTTTATAATATATATATATATATATATATATATATATATATATATATATATATATATATAATATTTTTCCTAAAATTATTTTGTAATAAAAATATATATGGTTTTGGATTTGGGCTTGGGTCTAGTATGATATTTAACTTGAATATATTTTCAAAACATGAGATTATTATTCTATATAGAGATTTTTATAAAAATAGTTATGTGAATTTTTATCAATTATAAGATAAGTCCTTTAAGGGTTTCTTATATCCATTGTACCCTAAATAGTTTATATATTTTTCTAAAGTAAATATATATATTAGTAAATGATAAATACTTTTCCTAAATGGTTATTCCATATTTTCAAGTCGCTACTAAAATATTTTGACCAATAAGAAAATATAGTTTTAAATGTTGTAACTATTTTCTAGAAATAATTTTATTTATTTATTTTACTAATTTCTTCGAATATTTATTCTTGTCCATGACTAAATCAAATCATTTCTATCTTCTTGCGAAATTCGAACTTCTTTATATCGTTCCTAGCTAAATTGACTGTTCCGGACTCAATGGCATGGTCCGTCCCATCATTTGGGATCATCTTGCATAGTTTTGACCTCTGAGACTATTTCGGTGCCGACACGATCATATCGTGCGTCAACTGCAATTTAACTCAAGACAAGTTTCACTATGGCATTATATTATCTTTATTTTGTACTGCATGTATTTGTGTCGTCTTTTCACTGTTACATCTTCATATTTCTTGTTGTCACAGTTCTAGATTCATCATGATTATTGCTTGTACACGAGAGTTAGAGTCGTTAGAGTATATGTACATGTTCATGCCTAATTTCTAGTTTAGCGTGGTTCTCGTTTATCGTGTTGCTAATGTTAATCGTATTGGACATGTACTTGTGAGATAGTCGGGTGGAAGAATATGACTAGTAGACATGTAGTACCCCAGTGTAGCCCAGAGTTTATTCGGTCAGGGGACCGTCTGACAATGTTTGTTCAGTCAATACACCTCACGTGTTGACTGTCTGATTCCTAACCCAACCACATGTTGAACGTTGGTATTCTAAAATACATAGTACACATTACCTCTTGTTGCTATATTGTTCATCCATTTCCTTTCCATCGAATTGACTGTCATGTTATCATTATGTTATAGCTAAACTCTTTCGTGTCATGCATCTAGTTCGTTTTCCTTCTTATTGTTTCCTTCATGCATGTATATTATATTGTGTAGTGTGGTGTTATGGTAAACTTGTTCCAATCCTGACTGGATATATTTTTTTAGTTGACAGGTTCTTGATGACTTGCTATCTTACTTTAGGTTTCTTCGGGTGGAGCTAGACATATCTTGGAGGGCAAACATAGATTCTAGTAGATTAGATAGTTATTGTATTTAAAGTTAGCATATTTGTTCCCAAATATCATTTCAATGTATTATTGTATTGTAATTTGGATAATTGTTGTGAATGAGCAATAGATGTGATTTTGATTGATATAGAGACCTAGACAGCGTACTACCGCCGACACTGCGGCGTAGACTGGCTTGGACACGCACTCGTATCCCGAAAAGTGGATGCGGGTCGTGACAATTATGGTGCATTCTTGTGTGCCAACCTCTATTGTTGACTATGTCATGTGTCCTCATGTGTCGACCTATAATTTCTCTTCTATATTGTGTCGACCTTTACTTTGACTTTGTTGATGATGAAGTTTCTCCTTGTGATTGCATTTTCCTTGTTCTTTCTACTTTATGTAACAAGCTGGACATGTTTACATTTCCAACTTAAAGATCAACGTTAGATTTAGTGAACATTAGAGTTTGTGGGTCCATTTAGTCCATGTTTAATTCCGCATTGGATACACTTCTATGAAAAAGACTCTTTTATACACACACACACACAACAACAACAACAACAAAGCCTTTATCCCGATTTTTTGGGGTTGACTATTTGAATTATTTTCTTCCATTCAACTCTGTTAAGGACATGTCCTCTGTTATACTAATATAAATTGTATCCTTTTCTAAAACTTCAATCCCTATTCATTTAGGCTTACCTCTAGTCCTATATATATACACACTCATACGGGATATTGATTACAGGATGATTACATGACTTCTAAAAAATATACGTGATCTCTCCTTCTCTTAAAAAAGTCTAAATCTTTCCTTAAAACAAATCTAACAAATAATCTATCTTTCTAAACAAATCTACATTTAAAAATATTAATTTTAATGTTAATGCTAATGTTAATTTTAATCTTAATATTATGTTTAATGTTAATGTTAATTTTTTTAAATGTTAATATTTTTTAATGGTAATGGTAATGGTAATGTTAATATTAGTTTTTATGTTAATTTTAATGTTAATGTTAATGTTAATATTTTTTAATGGTAATGGTAATGGTAATGTTAATATTAGTTTTTATGTTAATTCTAATGTTAATGTTAATAGTAATGTTAATGTTAATTTTAATGTTAATATTAAAAAAAAAAATCTATCTTTTAAAAGTAACCTATCTTCTAAAATAATCTATCTTTTAAAAATAATCTACCTTTGAAAAATAATCTACCTTTGAAAAATAACTTATCTTTTAAAAATAATATATCTTTAAAAATAATTTATCTGTAAAAAAGAAATCATCTTTAAATATAATCACTGTTGTAAAAATCCGACTAGTCGGTAGTCGGCCTTCGCCGACTCGACTAGGGGGCTAGTCGGCAAAAAAATCGGCTCAAGCAATAATTGGACATAAGCAGCCGACTAGGCGGCTAGACGGGACTAGTCGGTCGATTAGGCCTCGGTTCCAAAAAAAATGGATACAAAAGATCCAAATTCGACCCGAAATTCAGTTCTTTCAAGAACCTAAAAGCAACCGACAAAGAAGGAGGAGTTTCAGAAAAATGTGCATACCAGGACATATATATTATTTTTTGGGTACTTAAGTTAATACTTTGATGACATATAGCATATATTGCATATATATTATTTTTTTTACTTCATAATTAATTCCTTATATATATATATATATATATATATATATAAATATATATATATATATAATTAGAAAACTCAAACTGATTAATCCAACTAGTCCCCGATTAATCCGATTAATTCCTAGTCCCCGCGAACCGACTAGCGATTTTTACAACCTTGAATATAAACTATCTTTAAAAATAAAGCTAAAATATAATCTACTTCTAAGGAGAGATTTAGATTTATTTTTTTAAGAAAAGAGACCATGTATGTTTTTTTACGGAAGATTTTTTTTTTCCGTAAGAGAGGTTTGGCTTTGGTTTAATCATCCCGTAAGCTATTCCCGTATAGGAAGGTGGCTGTGTATATATAGACACACACATACTTGTATTGTGTGTGCCAAACCACTAAATGAAAGCTATCCTAATTATTCCCAATGTAGTCTTCTGCATTAAAAAGAAGTTTGAATTCAATGACTAAATAAATCAATCAAATAAAGAGAAGTCGATAACCAAAGTATTGAATCAACTAGAACTTCACCTAGAAACTGACACTTTTACAGCATAACTGACAATACTGATCCTACATAAAATGTATATATAGATTATTGCAAACTCGTTGATTTTGAAACTTGTTTTGTTAGGTTCCAAGAGTCTTTCACGATATCATTAAGAGTTTCCATACCCACAGAGGTATTCGTACCTGTCTAATTCCAGTTTCACAAGGTAGGAAAATTTATACAAGTATCAGTTTATTCCATCAGAGGAACATCAGGTCACCAGAAACTTCTATATGAATGTCAAGAATTTGAAACGTAGAACAGTTGGTAAGTTTTTGATACTAAGAACTTACTGTCATGAAAAAAAGACCCAGCAGAAGTCCACGATATGGAGCAATATCTGACTCAACCTGCAAAGAAAATTCCGTTTCCGCTAACAATAGACCAGCCAAGAACGCTCCCAATGCCATAGAGAGTCCAGACTGTAATAGAATGTTATTCCAAATTATCATTTATTAGAGAAAATTGTATAGCTCATACTATAGAGACACATACCCGAGCAGTAAGGAGACTTGTCCCAAGAATGACAAGGAGAGTATTTGCAGAAAATATCTCTGCATTTTGGTTCTCTGCAATTTGCTTATAAATTGGCCTAAGGAACTGTCAGGTTTCATTTTGGAAATAGTTAGTACAGGTACATCTTCAAGTAAAGAATAAAAGTAATAGAGACTGATTTCTAACTACATAACTCTTCCACATGAAGTATTGACAGATGGAGATGGTAATAATTTAATATTATCCCCAACAGGGTTCTATAATGAAATCTTATCACGTTATAAGTTATACAATTTAAATCAACTTCTTAATGAAATGGCTGAACAGCCTGCTCCAATTTAATGGAGAAATTCAGGTTAGACATCATTTGGATGTGAAATCAGGGAGAATGTCCAACACTTGTGGCACATGCCTTATATTACAGAAAAACAGAAATAGTTCCTAATATCTGAGCCATGCTTTATCAAATTGAGAGTAGTAGCATACTTTTGATTAACAAAAAGGTAAATAAGCACGATATTATAATATGGGCAAATTAATCGTAAGGCTGTAAGCCCTCAACTTTCTTCTCAGAAAACTAGAAAACCTCAAACATTTACACTGTTAGATGGAGTCTGTGAACCTGTTAAAGTCGAAACAATGTGAAATCTCTTTGACTCGATAAAGAAAGATATGTACAAAGAAAGAAAGACAAATAACAAAAAGATATTATGTTTCTCTTCACTTCCTCTCAGCTGACAAAAAAACCTACCTTTTGGCTCTCCCTAACTCTTCATGTCCCTAGTGAACCCTCACCACCTCCCACCCCACCCCACCCACCCCACCCCAATACACTCACACCATGTTTTCGTTTTTTTTTTTTTTTTGCTGCCTCCCCCCCTCTGATCAGGGAAAATTGGAGGAGAATGGGATGGGAATAATGAGAGAAAAGGGGGAAGGGGGAGAAGAGAGAACTGGGGAAGGATTCTTTCTGAAATACAGCTTTTTATCATTGTATATTTTATTTCTCTCTTCTTTTACTGAGGGGCACCTTTGGTCTATTTTGACTTTTAAGACACAATGAAAGCATCCCGTAAAAGACCAAAGAACATATGTTTGGTCTTTCCAGTTTTCTAAGGAAAACATAAGGGGATTACAGGTAATTTGGCCATAAAATTTACAAGAAATCATACGACTAACAAAGGGAAACCCCATAACCATATGCCAGAGAAAACAACTACTTTGAAATTAGTATTAAGATATTATACTGATTTCACTTGAACCATAAATTCTTGTAGCAAGCAAAATCATGATAAACGAACTCAGACAAAAAATACTACATTGAATTTGCAAAACAAAAAATTGAATTGCTTCTATCACTATAGATTCGTTATTTGGATTTCAAAAGAGCCTTACCAAGCGTCCACCAGCAATAATGGCAGTAATAGCAACCATTGCCTTTATGGCAGCCAATCCAAGAGCTTCTGCTATTGCTTGAAAACCAACCTGGGACAAAGATGTAGGTGTATTCATGCATCAGGAACAACAATCAGTAGATCTGGCATACTTGAGAAGAAAATGGGAAAATATCAATCAAAAGAAAATTATTTCTTGATGAGGATGGTCGAAACAAGTTTGTATAGAAAGGGGAAATGTTCGAGTAATCAGTAGTCACCTACAAAGAGTTGGTCGAAAAGATGGAGCCGAGTAATCCACTTATTTATCAGAAAATGAAACTTTAGGACCCAGTTGCAAGTACATATTTATAAAATCTGCAAGTTATGTGCTCTGCATAAGAAGCACTAACTCCAAGCCTCCTATTATCAACCAGTGACAACTCAGACAACTAAGAGGGTAGCCCGGGCTAAGATACCATATAGGCACCCATAAAAAACACTTATCTAATACTAATAGAGAGTATTACCTTGGAAAAAAAATTCCCATTGTATATGCTGAGAGGGATCAACTAATTGAGATATCTTTATATGTCAAGCTGGGTTTGGATAGAAACTGTTGGGACAAGGGTCGAAGAAGAACCTTGGTGCAAATGTCTTCGGTTGTGTAGAAACAGTGTAGAAACTTACACATGCTAAGGAGGGGGTAGGGGCCAGGGGGCAGGGGGGATTAGGATTAGAGAGGACTGGGGAAAAGTTTAATGGGGTAATGAAGCAATCCTGCTCAAACACCATGCTCAACTAATTTGGATATCTTTATTACTATAGGATGGGTACATATATTTGATGAAGAGAGGTGCCTCTCTTTGTACATTATCGGATTCGGACTAAAAACAGCATACTAAAAGAAGAGTTTACATATAAGAATCTTTTAAAGTTTCAAACTTCCAATACAGGTGCACCTAAATTGTAATATCTTGATTTTGAAAGAAAACTCTTTGAAACGAGCTAGTAATAGCTCCATGATGAGTACAAAAGTATTCTTGCACTTATATCTAATTATGTGCCTACAGTGGCCACTGTTATGGCATTTTAAAGTTACACCTAAAGCTTCCCACTTTTAAGGATTTGATTTAACTGTTATGTGATCATTATCTTGGGGAAATGATGTTGCTTCTACTTAAAGTTCGAGATATCGAATATCGGATATCGGATTCATATTGGTTTGGATTTTGAGATATTGGATGTCGGATATCGGATATATATCATAGATATATTGAAATATCGGATATCAATAAATATATAATATACTATATTATATTATATATATAAACTCACCTTTGTGTTCTTCAAGAAACCATCTTAGTTCACGAGTGAAAAAAGGGGGGGTGGACAACACAGAACAAGAACAAAATAAAAGCAAAATCAAACATCAGAGAGAGGAGAGCTTACCAAGAGAGAGAGAAGGGGGGCGGCTTTTTAGTTAGTAGATTTGGTTAACAGGTAGGATAGGACCAAACCCGATATGATATTTTAATATAGAGAGATCAGTCGATATATTGGATTTCGACCTATATATTGTCCGACTTTTCTGAAAACGAAATGGACGATATATGTAGCCGATATATGTTGGTTTGGACCTCAAAGCACCTATATCTCTTAGTTCACAATGCAACTTTTTTTCCTTTCTTCTAAGTTCTAATCTATTCTACCTTCCCTATCTCAATGCGTCTAAACCCTTAAAGTTGATAAACATTAATTTAAATGATAACATGTGTAAGCCCTTTCGTCTTCTCCGCACCCCCCACCCCCACACACACACACCTTCTCTCCCTTTGTTTTCCATGGTTTATCCCCTCCCCTTATGTCTCCTACTTTATTCTTGATTAGTTAAATAATAAATACTGATATGATAAACACTGTTTACCTTGTTGGTGACTTCCTACAGAAGAATGATATTAGCATTTGAGGAAAATAGTTCTATTATGTGTCATTGATCATGAGTAGATTTATATTGCAAGAACACCTTGTTGGTGACTTAGACTACAGAAGAATGATATTAGCATTTGAGGAAAACAGTGCTATTATGTGCCATCGAGCATGAGTAGATTTATGTCGCAAGAACACGGTCATAACTCAGACATGAAATGGACATGGATTTTGGCGCATACATGTATGTGTCCGTGTATGACATGAACAAGACACTGATTCTGGACATAGTTACCTGGAATGTGGTACATCATGAGTCATGGTACGGGAACGGTGTACGCTACTCGTTTTTATTTTTAGTGCAGAAGAGGTATGGTGAGTTGGATCGCCAATTCAATCCATGGTACACTTTAAAATGCTGATTGGTGCACATTACTAACTAGTCGTTCAAATGACTCAATACTTGTGTCATATATATATAGAAATAAAACTTTATATAAAAACACAACAAATTTCAAAATGCATTACTTCATTTAATAAGATGTAAAATAGAGTGAAGGCACATAAGTCATGACTCATGAAGCAATAAAGAAACGACACACCTCGAAACCAAATAATCAATGTTCATAACCATGGAGGCCCAAATTGACGAGACATCTCAATTTTTTCGTCACTTTTTTTTTGCATTGGATGGATCTTCCGCAAAGCAAGTCTACACTGAGGTTGCAAGGATTGATTACCAAATCTAGTGATCCGGATCGAAAATGTACAACAAACAGGAGCCTCATACCGAACATGGTTTAATGGTGGTTTAGCTGTATCAGGTAAACTATGGTTCTGGATGTTTGCCTGTCTTTGGTGCACATGTATGTTTTTACCTACTGTACTATAAGTAGATTTGGTTCTTTCCAAAATATTCGAATGAAAATTGAAAATAAGATTAATCTTCACTGCGGTCAAGGGTGAAGGTGAAGCGCAACATTATACACTTTGACTTTTTAAAACATCAAGAAGTGATATTATGTGTTAAGGAGTCATGGTAGAACTTCTAGTAATATATCCTATTAGGTTAGAGAGAGCAAGGAACATCAGTTAGGTGGTGGTAGTTGCAATATTTTAGAAACCACTATATTTGGGTATTTAGGAAACAATGCACGCTATTTCTAAGATAAACACCCTATAGTTCTTGAAACACATATTTTGTTATCATGTCAGTTTTTGAATAAGCACAAATCTAGTCATTTTACAAGTATATAGAGCCCATATTTTAATAGATCAATAAGAAAAGTTATATTATTGTTAATATAATAAAAGTACATTATTAAATCAAGATGGAAAGCTATAATTCATGAAATTATTCATTATGATTGTTTCCGGCAAACATAAATAATAAATAAATTTTCATATTATAGACCATATTTCTCTCATGGCCTTAATAATCCCAGATACCTATATGAGGAAAATATTATTACATATTATAATTACAATATTAATAATCATTAAGCAGCATGGTTGATTACTTAAATAATATTTTTTTCATAATGATAATAATATCCTAATAAATAAATCTGTACTCTAATTTTTAAAATAATGAATAAGCATAATCTTATCAATATTTTGTAAATGAATTTAAAAGTCAAACTGGAAATAAAAAATAATAATAATAATAATCCATCACTGGTTTTTCAAAGGAATTGGTGACCACTCATTTTTGCATAATAATAAAAAAAATAGTTTATTTAGATAAATAATAGTCAAAATGAACAATTATAAATCATGTAAGGGAATAAACCATAATGAATAATAGTAAATTAATAATGGATAACCATAATAAAAAGTCTAAACTTTAATTTAATCTTTCATAACTTAATACTATGAAAATAAAAATTAAACAACATTTGAAACTTGATTTCGAATAATGAATAACGTGTAACATATTTAAGTACTACTAAAAAAACTTGACTACAAGGATAGAATCCTACAATAAAGTTATTTTCATGAAAAATTAGCAAAGCAAGTTACTCATGTAATTGTTGCAATTACCCATTATATGTAAATAAAAAGTAGGGTGTGTATTGTGGTTGCTCGTGTCATCTGTGTGTATAGGCTGGTATCTCTGGATGATTTTCTAATCTGATGTGAATCTTAAAACTCAACAGGCTCTACGGCTGGTTTGGTACAGCTTATTTGGCCAGCTTCTGCTTATTATTCTTGAAAGGCATAAGCTGTTTGGTACTGCTTTCACTTAGTTCAGTTTCGGGGCAGCTTTTGAAAGCAGGGGGAGGCTGCTTCTGTCTTTGAAAAGCAACAGCAATAACAAACCAGTCCTAACAATAATATTGTAATAGCAAGTTCAGGTATCCGTGCCACTAACAACTACACTACAATACCCAGCTCAAATATCTTACCGCTAATAGCATGTTCAAGTTATCCTTGCCATACTTATATTTCAAAGTTGAAATTATGGATGTAATTGCACAGTTTACACCGGAATATGGTGCATGGATACAGGTACGATATGTATACAATATGGCACAATACAGACACTGGTTTTGGTGTGTTTGCTGGGACAAGAATCGATAAGATACAGCACAAATTGTGGAGTACACATGCTACCGAGGCACAGGCAGTTCCTACTGTAGACCACACATATGTTTGGCTTCAATTTCATATTAACCTAAATACAACTACGCATTTAGCATAATTAGTGTCCAATATTTTCCTAATACTTGTAAACACCTGCAACTGTTTATTAAACGATGTGCTCTCAAACATTAATAGAAAAATACTCTCAAAGCAAATGTAAACTAGAAATTTACCATAAATTTGAAATTTGCTAAAGATTGGTAAATAAATACATGAAACGCACGCACACACATGTATATATATTGTGCATTCTACGAAGAAAGAATGAGGTTAGAAGGCTACCCCTCCTTTAGAAGAATTTGGTGAAATAAGAGGTATCAATATAAGCAAAACCACCACTGCCAAGTCCTGGAAAGAAACAAGAGAAAAGACATCATCAGAAGATTAATCAAACTTATAAGTAGATGAGACAAACCAATTATAGGCCAAACTCATAAAGTATGTGCATTCTTCAACACTATTCTCGTATATGTACACCCGATACACAAAGAGGAAGAACTAGCAACGTTCAACTAAGTTCACCCCCATGAAGTATGAAATGCATACAAAAACACAAGAGGCGTTTGAAGAAGAAAGGGAACAAGCTATATGCGATCACATAACCATTACAGGTTCTGCCTCTTTATCATATAGCCAACTACTTGAGGATAGAGTGGCATAAAAACATTTGACCTTGATAAGAAAAGGAACAGGTACCTGGAAGAGTAAAACAGAAAATGTAGCACGACCATGGCGTGATGTGCTCTCCCCTCGCTCTTGGAGCACCTGAAGCACAAAGCATTTTGACTTATAAGTTCCACAGAACAGATATATCTGAGTCCAGACAATCACGAAACTTAAAACCAGAACATGCTTACTACCTCCCAAATTTACAGAAAGATATGGACTTTAGCAGGAGCAAAGTAGCCAACACTAGCCAATATAAGGCTATCCAAGTCTTAAGTTGCTTAATCAAAGAATCTAAGAGAGAACTAGTTCTGGAAAATGTACATGAAGAAAATCACTACAGCGTTAATATGAGAAGGCCCTCGCCGCCATCTGAAACCATCCGTTTTCAGCTGCAATTACATCAATAACATAATTATTTAATATGCTACAACTAGAAGTAGTTCTTCCCTCCCCTTCTTCAATTCATCTCGACCGCTTCATATTTCACTGTCGGTGTTGCTCTTTCAAGCATATCCCACTTCCTTTCTACTACAAAGTACACTTTCAAGCATATGAAGTTTTGCATGCTTATATCAACAGTTCCTACACCCTTTCTAGTAAAATTACATATACTGGGCTTTATTACCTACTAAACTTGTAGCCGTCATTCAACATCATTCAGATTGTTTCATTTCTGACTAAGAATTAGGTGAACAAGCACTTTTCAAATTTGTAAATATGTACTGTCCTAAAGAAACCTTTTTATCCATACCGGTTGCAACTTTGCATGTGCCTTGCACATGCCAAATACTAGTATATTTAATGTAAGCATCATGTGGCACCTCTGATGCCAAATAGAGAAACAAAACAGGGACATTGCATCTGGTGATGTCAGAAAAGAGGCAATGACAAAAAATGCTGACTAACAAGAGTGTAAGGGTTGAGGGAGTCCTGAGAAAATTGCAGTACAGTGAACCCCTTTTCTTGTAATGTCATTCCTTTTCGCTCTTTGGCTTAATGTGTCATGGAGATGAAGGCAATTCCCTATAGCAAAATTGTGGCATCTTAATCTTCGTCTAAACTATTTTCTATTCTGGGGAAATTTGAGGGTGCTCCTTGGCTGCATGAGCTTAAGCTGGATGACAAAAAAGGTAGTTTATAACTTTATATAACCACCAACTGGGATTGCAGGTTCTATAGGCAAGTCTATCTTGCTCATAGCTACCTTGACTTAGAATTTGACACCAGCATAGAGGGTTACGCAGGTTGACAGCTATTAATACTCCATCATCCATCAATTCTTTTATGAAGCTCGGTTGCTCCATAGTCAACCCCGTTCTGATGGGAAAGGCTTGGATGATGATGACGATCGCCTTTTTTATTATGATCTTTACACAGCTCATGGGCACTAGTAATGAATTGAATGTCTGTATGCATATACATCCCCTTTCATGTATGCATAATCTTATGAACCTTATAAATTATGTACACTAGTAATGGATAGAACTGTCAGCAGGATGCTGAGTACTGGATGTGTATCTCAGCCGTTATGGTATCAGGTATGTAAGGGAAAATATCACCTGCGGCCAGGCTCATGGGAGAACAAATCCTTCTTCCATGGCATATAATAGCTAAAGAGAAATTTAGTGTTCGTCTCATCTATGGATTAAATATGCTGTCATTGGAATTAAATTGCTTAGTTTGTACATTGTTATTGTGAAGCTATTTTTCTTTTCTTTTTAATTTTTTAGCATAATCACAATATTACACTTGTGTTGCTTCATGATTTTGGATTTGAATGACTACCTACCAAGCGACTGTATATTTAAGTGAATATTGAAGGTTAGCTTTTATAGGTTTCAATAGTTCTCTACTAGAAGTTATTCCGACATGACAATAGAACTTATCCCAACTATTTGAGAGGTAGGCTTTACGATTCCTCGGCACCAAGAGATTACACCAAGGCCTCATGAGGTCATTAAAAGCTTAATAAGCATAAAGAAATAACAACAAATAAACAGTAACAATAATATTAACCATTGAGGATTCTTAATCATTATACATCTGATGTTGGAGTCATCTTCACTCTTGAGAAGCAACTATAATAAATAACGTACTGTTGAATGGGAATAATGGGATGATTAATTATTGATGAGAGAGTTACATATATATAGGAGAGGCTAACCCCTCTCACTAATGTTCTATCCGATGTGGGACTAAAGCCCAACACTACTAATACTTAACGTCCTCCCTCAAGCTGGAGCATAGATGTCAATCATGTCCAGCTTGTTACACAGAAATTGAACCCGAGGACCCAAAAAAGATTTTGTGAAGATATCGGCTATCTGATCACCGGTTCTCATGTGGTAAAACTTTAAAAGTGGATGTCGATTTCAATGTGCTTCGTCCTTTTATGAAATACAGGATTGGTAGCAATATGGATAACAGACTGGTTATCACACTACATATCTATTGCTTTAGATCTTGTTTCATCTCTCAGCTCTTGTAGAAGATGTTGCAGATATAACAGCTCTGTTGTGCCATGAGCAATGGCTCGATATTCTGCTTCCATGCTTAACCGTGCTATCACACTCTGCTTCTTGCTTTTCCATGATACCACGTTTCCGCCAATAAATATCCGAGTAGCCAGATGTAGACCGTCTATCCGTCAGGTTTGCACCCCAGTCAAGCATCAGTAAAGCACTCAACACGAGTATGTCCATGATTCTCCATCCGAATTTCTTTTTCTGGGTTCTGGACTAGATAGCACAGAATTCTGAGAACTGCTTGTCAGTGTGAAAATCATGGAGAAGCCATAAATCTACTTGCGACATTTACGGCGAAGGAAATGTCCGAGCGAGTCATGACCGCCAAGTAGTTGAGTTTTCCAAGTACTCGACGATACTGATCCGGATTGGTCATTAGGACCCCCTCGTCTGGGAGTACCTTTGCCCCTAGATCCATAGGCGAGGTTGCTCCCTTGGCTTGCATCAGTCCTGCATCATTTAGTATGTCCAACATACTTCCTATGAGACATTACAATGTTCCGCTTACCCCGTGTGACTTCAATGTCCAAGAAGTAGTTCAACGAACTCATATTCTTGGTCTGAAATTGTTCTTTCAAAAACTTCTTTAGTCCTGCAATATCATGGTTGTCGTCTCCCGTGATTACAATGTCGTCAACATAGACATCAAGTAGTATCCTTCCGGTTGATATCTGTCGGTAGAATACCGAATGATCCTTCTTTGATTGACACATGCCAAACTGAGTAACAACATGTGTAAATCGACCAAACCACGCAGGAGATGATTGTTTGAGACCGTAGAGGGCCTTCCGCAGATAACACTTTACCCTCCCTTACAACGAACCCGGGAGGTTGCACCACATATACTTCTCCTTCAATATCCCTGTGAAGAAATGCATTCTTGATATCAAGCTGAAGCAATGGCCAGTCATAGCAAACATCTAAAGCCAAGAGTACACGCATTGATGTTATCCTGACAACCGAAGAAAATGTCGCTGTAGAATGAAAATAATGATATGATTATTATTGATGAAAGACTATATATATATATATATATATATATATATATAAAAGAGGTTAGCCTCCTCTCATATTATTCTAAGCAATGTGGGACTAAAGCCCATTAACTAATAACTCTAATATAACACTTAACACCCTCCCTCAAGCTGGAGCATAGATGTCAATCATGTCCAGCTTGTTACATAAAAATTGAACCCGATGACCCAGAAGAGGCTTTGTGAAGATATCAGCTATCTGGTCGCCGGTCCTCACATGTTGAAACTTTATCACTCCCTTTTTATATTCATCACGAACAAAATGAATGTCAATTTCAATATGCTTCGTCCGTTCATGAAATACTGGGTTGTTGGCAATGTGAATAGCAGACTGGTTATCACAGCATAGATCTGCCACTTAAGACACTACGTCTTCACCCAGTTCTTGTAGAAGATGCTTCATATATAATATCTCTGACGTGCCATGAGCAATAGTTCGATATTCTGCTTCTGAGCTTGAGCGTGCTAGCACACCTTGTTTCTTGCTCTTCCATGACACTACATTTCCACCAATAAATACTGAGTAGCCAGATGTAGACCGTCTATCTGTCAGGCTTACTCCCCAGTCAGTATCAGTAAAACACTCAATGTGAGTGTGTCCATTATTCTCCATTCGAATTCATTTTTCTGGATTCTTTATTAGATAACACAGAATTCTGATAACTGCCTGCCAGTGTGAAATTCTTGGAGAAGCCATAAATCTACTTGCAACACGCACTGCAAAAGAAATGTCCGGACGCGTCATAACCGCCAAGTAGTTGAGTTTTCCAACTACTCGACGATATTGATCTGGATTGGTCATCAGGACCCCTTCGTCTGGAAGTAACTTCGCCTCTGGATCCATAGGTGAGGTTGCTCCTTTTGCTTGCATCATGCCTACATCATTTAGTATGTCCAGCACATACTTTCTTTGAGACATTACAATGTCCCGCTTATCCCGTGTGACCTCAATGCCCAAGAAATAGTTCAAGGATCCTATACCATTGGTTTGAAATTGTTCTCCAAGGAACTTCTTGAGGCATGCAATACCCTGGCTGTCATCTCCCGTGATTACAATATCATCAACGTAGACACCAAGGAGTATTCTTCCAGCAGATGTGTGTCGATAGAAGATTAAATGGTCCTTCTTTGATTGACACATGCCAAATTAGTAACAACATGTGTAAATCGACCAAACCATGCACGAGGTGATTGTTTCAGACCATAGAGGGCCTTCCTCAGATGACATACTTTACCCTCCCTTGCAACGAACCCGGAAGATTGCATCACATATACCTCTTCATCAAGATCCCCGTAGAGGAAAGCATTTTTTATATCTAGCTGAAGTAACGGCCAGTCATATCGAATGGCCAAGGCCATGAGGACACGAACGGATGTCATTTTGGCCACAGGAGAGAATGTCTCGAAGTAATCCTCACCATAGGTTTGAGAGTATCCTTTGGCCACCGGACGAGCCTTCAGTCGATCAAGAGTGTCATCCGGTTTTACCTTAATCGTGAACACCCATTTGCAGCCGACTGCCTGTACCAGTAGGTAAGTCGACTAAGTCCCAAGTATGATTCTCCTGGACCTGGAGAGCTTTCATCTCCTCGTTCATAGCAGCACGCCAACCAGGATGTCGGAGACCCTCCTTAGCGGTATTGGGGATCTGAATCCCATCAATAGTAGCCACCAGAAACTGAGTGTGATTGGTAAGTCCTTTGTAGTTGTCAAAATATAAGGAATGATCACGACAGGCACGACGAGGACGTTCAGGAGGCGGAACCGCCGGAGCTGCTGGCGGAACTGGTGGAGCTGCTGGTGGAACAGATGGAGGCAACTCATTGGAGCCGGAGCTGCTGGTAGAACCAGAGGAGAAGGATTCTGTGGGCGATGTCGGCAATGGCTGAATCGGTGTATGTGGACCATCTGCCTGAGAGACTGGCTCGGTAAAGGAGGGCACTTGTACGAAAAGCTGTTGTGTTTGAGGAGAAAATAACAAAAAAATCCTCTTCTGGATAGACCAGAGGAGCTGGACCCGTTGATTGTGGGAATGGTAGAAATTCTGTTTCTACAAAGGTAACATTCCGAGTGAAAAAATATCGCTTTAAGACAGGGGACAAACACCTATGCCCTTTCTGATCTTTAGGATACCCAAGAAAAATACATTGTATTGCCTTAGGATCTAATTTAGAAAGGGTTGGTCGGGTATCCCGAATATAGCATAAGCAGCCAAAGATGTGGAGAGGCAGAGGAAATGGTTCTCGTCCAGGAAAAAGTCTAGAAAAGGGAGAGCTACCATTGAAAACAGACGATGGCATGCGGTTAATAAGATAACAAGCAGTAAGAACCGCATTCGACCAAAATCGCTTGGGAGTACGTGCTTGAAACATAAGAGCACGTGTTGTTTTCAATAAATGGCAATTTTTGCGTTCGGCTACACCATTTTGTTGTGGTGTGTACGCACAAGAGGTTTGGTAGATGATGCCATGAATGGCCAGATGTTTATCGAGATTACGAGATAAATACTCACAGCCATTGTCACTCCGAAAAATTTTGATTGGAAGATCAAATTGTGTTTTTATTTCAGCATGAAAGTTGCACAAGATGTTAAATAATTCAGAGCAATTTTTCATCAAATAAACAAAAGTGACACGTGAGTAATCGTCGACAAAAGTAACAAAGTACTTAAAATCCATTACAGAGTCAGTCGGACAGAGTCCCCATATATCATAATGTACCAACTCAAAAGGAGCGGAAGCAATTTTATTTGGACTCACCGGATAAGGAACCCGATGATGCTTAGCTAAACTACATGGCTCACAATGAAAAGAAGAGGGAATATCTAAAGATGGGTACATTTTCTGGAGAGCTTGGGACGATGGATGGCCTAACCGACAATGTAACTCGACAAGATCGAGTTTCATGCCGGCACAGACAACAGAAGGAGTAGGGTCAAACAGGTACAAGCCTCCAGCCACATGCCCCTTACCGATAGTCTTTCCAGTTTTCAGGTCCTGAAAAACATAACCATCAGAAAAAAATATTACCGAGCAATGTAGTTCACGAGTAATTTGACTAATAGAAATTAAACTGAACGGGTTCCCAGGAGTAAGCAGTACAGAACTGAGTGACAGTCCGGAAGAAAGATTGGCACTTCCACGGCCTCGGACTGTCAGAAAACCGCCATTGGCAACAGTAATGCCAGAAGCACGACGTACAGGTACATAATCATGTATTATACCTGTGTCACCAGTCATGTGAGAGGATGCACCAGAGTCAATTATCCATTGCTTGGATTTCACTATGCACGTGGATGAGTATCCGGCTGTAGAACCAGATGTAGATGCTTCACCACGACGTTGATCCTGAAAATCAAAAAACTCTGTATATGAGTCCGAAGTCATCTGAATAGAGCGGACACCATCATCAGGGGCATCAGTGGTGATATTAGCAGCAGGTGATTTAGTGCATTGCCAATAGAAATGGCCAAGCTGACCACAGTTAAAGCATGTGCGCGGTCTTCCTCCATCATGACTGTCATTGCACCTTCCTCCATCACGACCAGTATTACGGCCACCCTGTCGGCCGCCATGACCATCACGAAATCCTGTACGAGCGGCCCCGAGAACAGAACGATCAGCAGGAGTATCACCCGGAGTGGACTCAACGATTTTGTCAGCCCGAAGGACACAATAGTGTGCTTCCATCAGGGACGGTACATCAAATCCAGCAATAATCTGAGAACAAACAGAGTCCGCATCAGGACGGAGAAATGCGAGATAAGCCATGACATGAAGCTGCTCACGTTGAGCCCGTGCTTCATTAATATCCGACGTAAGAGGTAACACGCGGTCGATCTCATCCGTCATAGCCTTGAAGGCCCGGAAATGATCTTTATGAGATTTGTCTCCTTGATTTGCTCGCTACACACCAACGACCGAGTCATATATACGAGACAAATCGCGTTTACCATCAAACGCTGCCGCCAACATTTCCCATAACTCCTTCACGGAGTCTGTATTTTCAACCATGTCTTCCACCGATGGTTCTATGGAATTCATCAACTGTGTAAACAGTCGACTGTCATCGGTCTCCCATTGCTCAAAGATGGGATCATCGTCTGCTGGAGGGTTGTCAGTCAGATGTTTAGACCACCGCATTCCTCGAAGTGTCTTCTCGACCTTCTTTCTCCATGTCGAGTAGCCCTCTGGCCCTTCCAACCGTCGATCGACAAGTCGAATGGAGGAAATCGTCGTGCTAGTGCCTGCTAGTGTGTTGCCGACACTAATATATGTGACACTGTTATTCGCAGTAGAGTCTCCCATTTGTCAGAGATTCGACTGTCGATGTGTTCTTTCCACTTGATAAACACAGCAACTCTGCCAATGCGCTAAAAACGAAGCCAGAACCGGCATACGCGCGTAGAAAGCAGAGAGTATGGATCACAAGCCAGGACAGAGAGATAACCCATGGTAACCTCTGATAGATCCTGGTGTGAAGATCAAGGAAAAAAACAAAGATTCATGCACAACAAACCATATGTGTGCTCTTTGTTAAATTTTCAGCATCGATGGACAAATGTTCCAACAAATGTTTTTCCTCTGAGAATCCTAAGAATGAATTTTTTTTAGAAACTAAACTAGGGTTTGGAGGGAGTGGGTGACGGCTGATGGAATGAGAGGGTTAGGGTTAGGGATTGGAGGCATCGGGGGGGGGGGGCTGACAGGGGGCAGGACGCTGACAGGGGGCGCTGACAGGGGGGGCGCTGACGGGGGGGCGCTGACAGGGGAGGCTGACAGGGGGCGCTGACAGGGGGGCGCTGACGGGGGGGCGCTGACAGGGGAGGCTGACAGGGGGGCGCTGACAGGGGGGGCGCTGACGGGGGGGCTGACAGGGGGGGCAGCAGGGGGGCGATGACAGGGGCCGAGGGCGGGGGCTGACGGGGGGCGGGGTGACGGCTAGGTTTTTTTATGGTGTGGAGAGAGGAAGAGTCGTGGGTGACGGCTAGGACTTTGGCTCTGATACCATGTAGAATGAAAATAATGATATGATTATTATTGATGAAAGACTACATATATAGAGAGGAGAGGTTAGCCTCCTCTCCTATTATTCTAAGCAATGTGGGACTAAAGCCCATTAACTCATAACTCTAATATAACACTTAACAGTCTCAAATTAATCATCACCATAGGTCTGAGAATATCCCTTAGCCATCAGGCGAGCCGAGTCTGCATCACGACGGAGAGGGCCAAGATATGCCATGACATAAAGCTGCTCACGTTGAGTCCTTGCTTCATTGATACCCGTCGTTAGAGGTAATACGCGGTCGATCTCATCAGTCATAGCCTTAAAGGCCTGGAAGTGGTCCTTATAAGATTTCTCCCTGATTTGCTCGATATACGCCAATGACCGAATCGTAAATATGAGACATCATTTTTTCCATCAAACACCGCTGCTAGGACCTCCCATAAGTCCTTCACAGAATCTGTATTTTGAACCATGTCTTCTACCTATAGTTCCGTTGAATTCATCAACTGTGTAAACAGTCGACTGTCATTTGTCTCTCAATGCTCAAATATGGGACCAGTCTCAGCTGGAGGGTTGTCAGTTAGATGTTTGGACAACCACATTCCCCGAAGCGTCTTCTCGACCTTCTTTCGCCATGTCGAGCAGCCCTCTGGTCCGTTCAACCGTCGATCGACAAGTCGAATCGATGAAATCGTTATGCCAATGTCCGTTGTCGTTGGTCCCGCCATTGCGTTTCCGACACTAGTGTTGGTAGCACCGCTATTCGTCTCAGTGCTTGTCGTCCTTCAGAATTCCTAATTCAACCATCGGTTTGATCTTTCCAACTTGATAATCACATCAATTCTGCCAATGCGCTAAAAATGTGGCCAGAACCAACACGCGCATAGGAATCAGAGATTTGAATGTGGATCACACAAGTCAGGACAGAAAGACAACTCAGGTTATTCTCTGTTAAATGTCGATGTGAAGATCAAGTAAGGAAAGAAACAAAGATTCATGCAAAACAAACCACTTGTCTGCTCTTTGTTAAATTCCTGAAGCCGACGTTGAGAGTTAGAGGTTCCATCAAACAAACCATTGTTTACCCTCTGAGAATCCAACATTTTATTTATTTTTTTATTTTTGGGAACTAAGCTAGGGTTTTAAGGGGGTAGGCGGCGGTTGCGTGGAAAGAGCTAGGATTTAGAGTTTGGATTTTGAGCCATGGAAGGGGGTACTGGAAGGGGGGCTGTTGCGTAGGCGTAGGGGGCTGGGGGATTGGTGGAGGCGCCGGTGGCCGGGAGGGGCTGGAGGCGTGGGGGGCTGGGGGGCCTGCTGGCAGAGACGCGGGTGGTTGGAGGCAGCGTTAGGGTTTAGATGGCTAGGGTTTTGAGAGAGATTGTAAGAGGGAGAAAAGATTCAGAGTTTTGGCTCCGATACCATGTAGAATGGGAATAATGGGATGATTAATTATTGATGAGAGAGTTACATATATATATACATGAGAGGCTAACCCCTCTCACTGTTGTTCTATCTGATGTGGGACTAAAGCCCAATACTACTAATCCTACTACTAATACTTAACATGTACCATTACAAGAATTAAGCATCCCTACCCCCCGGCACTTGCTATTTTTCTTTTAAAAATGTTGCCACATTTCCATTGCAACAGGTCCGAGGAGAATTTTTTTTTGGTTGTGGTGGGGGGGGGGGGGGGGGGGGGGTGGAGTGCTGAAAATAGTTACCTGCAAGACAACCGCAGTAGATGATAGGGCCAGACCATTACCAACGACAATTGCCGCGGGGCCTGGCAGTCCAGAAAAGAAATGAGCAACCAGGCCAATGACTACTGCTGTTGCCAGAACCTACAGTTTGTCAAAAGCACCTTCAATACAAAACAATGACTTCAATCACCATCACAACTGAATGAAGGTTATGAAACTTGAGTGTTACCTGGGCAGAACCTAAACCAAAAACATACTTCTTCATTGAGCTCAACCTTTCCACAGAAAGCTGAAAAGTGCAATCATACATTTTACAGCTTGTTCTACAAATACTGTCAAGGAAAGTATATCTAGGACGCCTTTTTTTAGAAGAGACTAAATAAATAATTTTATGATACTACCTCAAGCCCAATATTGAATAGCAAAAACACGACACCAAATTCAGCGATAGCCTTGGTCCCATGAACGTGGCGTATGATGGACAGCCCATATGGACCAATCAGAATACCAGCAGCAAGATACCCTAGTACAGGACTCCCTAAAACATGCCAAAAGTTTAGTATCATCACCAACATCGAGTATGTTTACAATATATGCACTAGCAAATCAGTAAAAAATAAATTCCTACAAAGAATTTTCCAAGTAACTGACATTCATGTAAGTTGTAACCAGAGGATACCACATTCTTGAACATTCCCCTTGTATAATTTTATCTAACAAGTAACGACAATGGTTCAAGGGGGCTGCAGTTATGGCATAGACTCCTGAATTATTATTCCATCACTGAAATCTTTCTGCGTGTTCATAAATAAGAACAACTGCATTGGCTCTTATTACACCCAGCACTTGGCCCAAACCTAGACTGGCCTAACTAAACAGCAACAATTGTCTGGTGCAGATCGGCTTAAACCAAACAGATCCAAGGCCAAACTTTAAGATCTGATTTAAAACAGCATACCCCAAGCCCAAATCTTTGATTAGCATATTTTAATATATATGCTAGAATACAAAAAATAAGAGACAAGAACTCCAATAAACTTTGAGCTTTATAAGACGAACTATTGACTGCTTCAGAATGGAGAATACTATATCTGATCAAACTTGGGAACAAGGTCATAAACTTGATGATTCTTAATTGCCTTTGGTCCTCTGCTCATATTCAGATTCCTTTATGAATCGCACCCAGAGATTGGAATAGCCTAGAGATGATAGACCAAACAAACAAACATGCTGGTACTGTATTCATTTATGGATCCCCATACGAGTTCAGCCTGTCGAAGTACATAGGATAAGTAATGTATTCGGCAGTTGGATTCCAACCTCAGCTTCCGTATGTCCAAGAAGTATGTGGACACCTGAGTTCTTTTCCTATCAATAGGCGATGATTAATGTATAAACTTTGTGAATAACTTTAGGGAGTGTACGCTGATGATAAATTGAATGGTTAGAAGACATTATGCCAATTATAAGGTCTTCAAGATTTGGTAAATCATCTTTCAAGCTACTCAGAAAGGAGCGAGACTAAAGAAACAAGGAGGTGCAGAATGAGAGGGGAACAAAGATGTTGGGAGAGAAAAAGACATGATAAAAAAATTCTGACTTTTTGTAAGATATAAAAAGAAAGACTGAATGTGGAGAAGGGAGATATAAAAAAAAGTTACAGATTTCATTTATGCAGTTGTGTGTTTGTGACTTGTTCATGATCTAAACCTTCCTAATCCTCAGAATCCATCCAAATAGCATATTAGCCGTAGTCACATTAGCAGGTTGGGTCAAAAAAATTTACCCCTAGATGTGAAACGGTCAAGCCTGGTTAATGTTTGGGAATTTTTTGGTCTCAATCCAATATTTGCATGACCAACCCTATCTGACACAGTTTTTGGTTTTGCAAACTAGTTAACTGTCCACGAGTTAGAAATCTCCCAACCACCCAAACCACGATTTTTTATCCACATCTTATAAGGTTGCTCCTTGGTTGCATAAGCTTAAACTGCATAACCATAAGGAAGGTCTAACTACCCGTCAACTAGCATAACGTTGGTTTATATAGCTGACCATAACATTATGATGTATCCATAGCTATCATCAAATCTCCATACGAAGAGATTTCCTTGGTTTAACATGTCCTACCAACCAAGGGGGCTACGTAGGCCCTAGGCAACCTGCAGTCGAACAACTAAGGCAACAGCTTTCTAGAACAAAATACAAGCTACAGCATGGCATGTTGCTCCTGTTAATCACAAAATGGAGTATCATCAAATCAAAATGGTATTACTCATCTCACTTTAAACAGATACTGGTTTTATAGTTTTCTGCAGCCTTGAGTTCCACCAGAGCTTAAAGTTGCAGCATTTGACAGTTTCAATGGAAGTCATCAAATGATTAAGAAAAATTGAAACATAAATTTGAAGAAATTAGAAAGCAAGAGGTCTATGCAACACCAAAAACAAATGCAATCAACATATTTTTGCACAAAGAGAGATTATGGGTAATACTGAAGATAATCTTACCTCCTGGTATCTTCTGGAATAAAGGTACAAAGATTACACTAGCTAATAGTAACCATAGCATGTCAAAGAGAGAAGCTTCTTCTTCTTTTATCTGAAAATATTTGAAACCAATAATTAATTATTCAAGTTACACATCTATGGCACAAATGTAACTTCTAAGTTAGAGTCAAAAGGACATTGATTGAATTTGTCAGAAAAATGACGGAAAAGAACATGCCTTCACCAAGCATTAAAGCAAAAGAATATAAGATATATTAAGAAGAAAAAAACTACATAAAAAGGCATCTACTTCTTGATGGGGTAACATCGCCATCAGTTTTTTCAATCGTCTTGGTAACCTCCGTATCTCTCGAACAATAGGCCTTGCAGTTGAAGCAACTTCTTCAATACTAGGAATTATATCTGATTGCTGAAGCAACTGAGGATTCTTTTCTGCTCGATTATTAAGAAACATAGCCCTGTAAGACCAATTAAAGAGTGAGATATGGCATTATGAGATCCAGAACCCTAAATGTAGTTCCTAAAGTATGAGGGGGGAAACAAAGTTGAAGAGCAAAAGAAAGCACATGTGCTAGTATAGCATATTTTCTCCTAGAATGGCTGAATGATGAAAACAACAAGGAGCTAGCAAGGAAAAATGAAAGCAAATGCTCAAGCACTCAACTGTATATAACTGACTAAACTTGCCTGAAAGAGGACTTCAACCATGACACAAAATGCCAAAGTGTCTTGAATCAATATCGGTAGTGTTTCCAATGAACACTTGACGATCGACTAATTGATCTCTAGTAGAGTGTGGAAAACAGTCAGCTGGCATCAAAGTGGATACAGGAATAAAGACACTTATAATGTCCACCATTTGACACAGACACCAACAAATAGTTGCATGTATATATACAGACTTTAGTAATATGCAAGAGTATAATTATATTAAGTATAAATGATATAAACAAACAGGAAACAAAATGAATTTGTAGTAAATCTTACATCATCATAACAGTTGGGTTACTTTTTCTTCATCCCCAGCTTCGATTGCAAGCAAAATGAATATAAAATATGCTATGTTTGCTAAGCTGGTAGTGCAAGTAATTAATAAAGCGAATAGCATGAGAAAAGTATATGGTAGCAAAGTAGTTTCAGATCAATCGGCAACAAGTTAAATTGGATGCAAGAGAAAACCAAATAATGCTCACAGGTGATGTTAAAAATCTAGACACAATCATCGGGAGAAGTGAAACCAAAAGACGTCAATTAATGCAAGGCAGTTTCAGTGAAGGTATATATCTGAGACAGTGAAAGCCAAGGGGAAGTAGACTTCAAGTAGTTAATCTCAAAGCCACAAATACATGAGATTGCATTAACCATATAAAACTTTGTGTACTATCTACACCATGAAGCTTTTAGAGTGACTGAAGAAGACTCAAAAACAATAAGAAACGTTATGAATCACACGTTCATGCCAAGAAGGTTAACATGAAAACGATTTCTTGATTACCAAAGACTTGGGCATCAAAGAAATGAATACGTATCTTCGTGATAACATCATTAGGCCTGACCATAATAAAGTTGTAATGGCACGAGTGATTTAACTACATTAGCTCATATCAAGAGTTAGTTATATTCCCTTCTTAGAGGCAATGGTCAAGGTAATGCTTTATATAAGAAATAGTTTTGAATATGCTAGCCTAGATGCTAATGATTTTGTATTAATCAGTAGGAATGAGCATAAGTTGAAGATAACTTCGGCTCAAATTGAAAATATTGTAAGTTATTTCATATGTAATGCAGTTAAAGCTTGGAGAGGAAAGGATGAGCAAACTGGTGAATATATGATAAGAAATCCTAGTGGAGATGATTATGGACATCAGGTTACTGCAAGTTCTGGCAATCAAAACATAGAACTATACATCGCCGTTATTCTCATCATTGTCTCATCACATTCTTGTGCGAATCAATGTGGATCAGTCCACCCTGGCTGGATAATAAAACTTTATGGGGCCAACTATTTGCGTCGTTTTCTTTCGTTCTGGGTTTGTTAAAGGCCATTTCCTCTCTACATAACTACAAAAATCAAAATTCACAAATTACAAATTATCAATAACTTGAACGTAATGGGCTTCGGGTGATGCCTGTTATCAAAATTGTTAGCTAATAGGTGTTCAGCTATCATCACTTTAGTACCTAGCAGAATATACAGAACGTTTAGATAAACGAACAATTTATTTATAATAAATGACGAAGTTAGTAAGACAAAAGAAAAATGTCAAGAGGATCATCAAGTTGTTGTGATCAAAAACTGAAAAATGAAGAGGATCCAAGTAACATAAATTGAGAAGCATGAACCTGAGACTAGTTAGACGGAAGTGTACTAAAAGCAAATAGATTTGTGCAAGAACTAAATACATCAGAAAAGTAACAGTACACCTATTGATACTGAGGGCAATAGATCACGAAAAACTGAACAGAATGTGGACGAGTGAGAGAGAACCTGAGGGGACCGAGTGGACAAGCATACAGCAGGGTCGTAAAATGCAGGTTAAAAATTTTACTTCAGGAATTTCCTCATGAGCATGAATGAAGCTTTGAACTACTTGTTCGTATTTTCAACTCCAAACCAAGAGACAGAGACACAAGATTATTTTGGCATCAACATTAACACAGATAAGATCAATTTATGTGGTACCATCATCAAAATCATACACCTATTGGGGTCTAGCTTGCTTGTTAGTTCACATCTTAGCATGATCACATAACAGTAGCAATAAATGAAACTATATAACTAGAGGAAAAACTTGACAGTTTATCATGAAACTCACCCCATTCCAAGTAGCAACACTCCAAGAACAAGTTTGGGTGCTTCCTTCCTAGCAGAAGAAACAAGCCCATGGAAAAGAGAGGCAGGAGTGAACGCTGAACCTTCCACCTTGAAAGAGAAAAATGATGCGGAGAAAAAACGAGATGATCTATTCAGCAATGCTTTGGGAGCGTTAAGTGATGAATCCTTTGTCAAGTCTTTTTTCTGTATATCCTGCTTCTTTGGCTGAAACAAATTCTTTGATTTGCCTACTAAAACCTCGTCTTCCTTGTCAGCAATTAACTTTCCGTTCTCTTGATCATGAATGTCGTCAGACAACTTGTTCTCCTCAGTAGTCTGACCAACTACATCACTAACCAAGAAATTATCACCAGCTAACTGTTCCCCATCCTTCCCGAGAGTAGATTCATTCCCAGCACCAATATCCACCTCTTCTGCCACATGGGTTTCTTCATTTGTTAGCAGTTCCTGTGAAGATGCTACCTGTTGGTCAGCAGCATCGGCAGACACTATTGTCTTTTCAGCCTTCTGTAATGCAAGCTCTGCATCATTAACATGCTGAGTGGCCTCTAACTCAAAAGCCACTGCCTGCTCAGCAAGAAGCATGATATTCGCAACATCCTCTTCTGCCTTTAAAGCATCCAACTGAACCTTCTCAGCGACCTCGCTCAACCTGTCCACTTCCTTCTGCAATTCTGCTTTCTTATTCTGTACCTTTCTCAACTCAGTCTCGAAGTTCTCCAAGCTAGCCTTACACTGCTTAATCTCCTCCCGGGCCGACAAAAGTTCTTCGTCCTCGTCATTCCCCAAAGAAGAGCCCACCAAATGGGAGCATTCCTTTCTTGAATTCGAAGCTTCTATTTCCAACTGCAGTCTTGCTTCAGACATGGAAAGGGCCATGGTGGCCTTCTGGACAGCTTCTTTAGCAATGTCCTCTTCGCCGATAAATTCCTGAATGGAAGAAAGAGCTGAAGTCACGTTGCTCCAAGCACGCTCAGCTTCGTCTTTCAAAGCAAACGCAGACTCCGATATCCTCTGGGCCTTTTCCTCAAACATCGTGCTGTTGAGCCGAGCAACTTCCAGTTCCTTCCTAGCCTTTTGGAGCAATTCCCTCAAATCCTCCATCCGAGAAGCATCCTTATCTTTTTCCTCCGCTATCGGGCCAGTGACCTCTCCATCAGAATCTCCTCCAATTTCTGTAGTCCCATTGGGAGCATTTTCACTTGCTTCAACATTTTGAGCACTGCCATCAACAAATGCTAGGGAATCATTCGGATGGCACCGTAGCGACCCTGATGCCCTAGAAATTGTTCTCTTATACTTCGATAGCAGAAACAATTTCTCTCTCCTCTTCAAAGAACAGGATTTATAGGAAACCTTAGCATCCCCGAGAAAACCCAATTGGCACCCTCCATATCTAATTCTTGAGCTTGATATCCTATAACTCAATCCGGTACCGTAACCGGGAACACCAGGCTGCTGAAAACCACATGCTAGATCCATCTCCCCAAGAAAACTCAAATTCCACCACTTATTGCACAAAAAATGAATTAAAAACCTTAAACCCCATCAACCTACAAAACAAAAGCATCTAAGTTTCAGATTTCAGTATTACACGAGTTCCTTCTTCAACCTTGAAATCATAGAATCTGAAGAAGAAGAAGAAAATATAGTATATTAACAAAATTAAACTTCTCTGCGAGATAACCCTAAACTAGGACTTTAATCGAGCCAAGCTGAGTCAATCTTGGTATGTTCGAGCTCGCTCATTAATGGCCTAAATTACCAAGCCGAGCTTGAGCTTGAAATTATCGAGCCGAGCTTGAGCTCGAGTTCGGTTCTTCGAGCATGAAAACTTTGGTAAAGCTTGAGCTTAACTGGCTTGCAAGCAGCTCCATCCACTTGACTCAAAAAAAGGGGGAAAACTCACTACACTGTAGGTTGGGTTTGCTTTAATATTAACACTAGCAATAGCTTCTTCAAATAAGAAGCTTGTTCGCTAGTTAAGATGAGTGTATCAAACATGCAATATAGAGCGGAAAAGGCATTAGGCTGCGAATCGAGCTTGTTCATGAGGTCATGAGCCGAACTTCCCATGTTCAAACTCAGCTCGTTAAATATATCAGCTTGGCTCATTAATGAGATCAAGTCAGATTCAAGCTTGCGAGTAGGGCCGGCTCATCCTTTAAGCAAAAGAAGCGGTTGCCTAGGGCCCCACTTTTTTAGGGGCCCCATAAATATCAGATATTATTATAGATACATATGTAATTAAGTGTCCGATTGAAAAAGGAAACAACAGTTGCCTATTTAAAAAAATTAAAACGTAATTAATTCTATCAAAATTTGGAGAAAAAATTAATAACAGTCATCAACGCCTCTTCGTCTCCTCCGTCCAATAGAGATTTGCTCTCTTCAAAATTTCTCTTTATATATATTTATATATATATATATATATATATATATATATAACAAATGATGGCGGAAGCGGTAGCAGAAGAAAACCCTAGCTCTGCTAGGACATCACCAAATCGAGACGAGGAGGTGGCCAACCGTCCTCCGGACAGGGGGAAAGGCAAGGGGGTGGCGGCGACGGTCGGCGGCGACCGGCGGGAGGTGGGCGGCGGCGGCCGGCCGCCGAAAAATGGGTTCGCGGCTGCTGCACGTCCGCGGTCTGGCGCTGGCGGCCAGAGGGCCGGCCGGGGGGGTCCGGCGAACCACCCCCGGGTGCGGGCGGTTGCCGGCGACCCTCCCCAGGTAGGGGGGGGGGGGGGTGGCCGGGGAGGGCTGCGGACGGCGGCTCTTCCTCCGGGCATGGGTTCGGTTGGTTGTTCGACGGCGGCTGCCCCCGGGGGCTCCTCTATGGTGTTCACCGTCCAAAGGACATCGTCTGGATTGGAGGATGAGAAGGGGGCTTGGACTACGGTCCAAAATCGGAGGGTAAGGCGAGGAGGTGGGCAACGATCGCAAATCCCTGAGACTATGAGGGGCTCAGCTTCTACGCAGGGATCGGACAGGAGGTCAGGGATAGCCAGGAGAACGGGTCCAACGGTGGGCCAGGCGCACTCGGGGGAACGGGAGGGACAAGCCAGGATTGCGTGGCGGCCTCGAGCGAAGGGGTCAGCGGGGACGGCGGACCCAGTTATCGGGGGGAGAGGGACTGCTGCGAACGTGAGTGCCAGGCCGGCCCCGATGATTCCACCTCGGAGTTCGGGCCCGCGGCCTGTATCCTGGACAGATGCGTGCAAGGTGGGGGTTGCCAAGACTCCGGCATCGATGGAGTATGTTGCACCTATGGCGATTGGGGGTGAGCTCTGCGCCGACTTTCCTGCTGAAGAAGTGGCGAAGGTGACGGCATTCTGGGAGAATACCTTAGTGTTATATGTGTTGGGGAGCAAGCCCTTCTACGGACAGATCCGAGGTTATGCGGATAGAGTCTGGCGGCCGAAGGGTAGCATGGAGTTCTTCTCCAAGGAGAACGGCTTCTACTTCGTTAAATTTGGGATGGCAGAAGATGTGACTCGGATCCTCCAGGGAGGGCCATGGACGTTTGACGGACGCCTCATCATACTGAAGCAATGGACCCCCGACTTGAGATGTGAGAAGGAGGTGCTTAATGCGGTGCCTGTGTGGGTTCGGTTTCCTGAGTTCCCGGTACGCTTCTGGAGTGTCCCCCTTCTTATGAGACTTGCCAGCCTCATTGGCAAACCAATTAAGGCGGACGATGCCACCGCCTTCAGGACTAGATTGATGTATGCTCGGGTATTTGTGGAGATTGAAGCCAGGTTGGACCTGCCAGAGCAGTTGAAGTACAGGACCCCTACTGGCCAGATCCTTCTGCAGAAGGTGGAGTATGAGTGGGTTCCCCCCAGATGTCCGGCGTGTGCCTGCTTTGGGCATCTCCCGAGTGCTTGTAGGCGTGGAGGAGCTTCTGAGGTGGTGACGGAGGAGGTAGTGCAGGAGACAGGTGGTGCAGTTGATACCCCTGTAGTTGACCAGGCGAGCTTGATGGAGGATGAGATGGAGGCAGACCCTTCCCCCGTCTCTGGGGAAAACGAGGGATCTCCTACGGAGATTTTTGCCGGAGCGATGGTTGAGTATATGGGGACGAGGACTATGACCACCAGGAGTATGGGACAGGAGGACAGGCGAAAAGGAGAGAATAACACCCTAGCACTTCAGGTTTACAGTCGGAAGCGCCAGGCTACGGAGTCGCATAGTGAGGACAGCGGACAGGGTGGGGCGGAAAGAGTGTGGAAGGTCAACCCTAAATGGGTAGCGGACCTAGCTCAGCCTCCCCAACAGGGGGACCTGCAAGGGGTTGCGGCCCTTACTCTGCCTCTTCTTCAGGGGGATAGAGATGAGGATTCCAGAGATATGGAAGTTGCACTCTCCCCGGGTGCTCCTTCAGAGGATGTTCAGGGGACCCCACCCGCGGTTTAGATGTCGGCCCTTGCCTGGAATTGTCCGGGGGGGTGTTCTCTGGGGAGATGGAGGGAGATTAGTGAGGTGCTGAGGAAGGAGAAGTGTGAAATCTCGATCTTACTAGAGACTAAGATCAGGGGGGCGAAAACTCTGTCTCGTAGAACTCCTACGGACTGGGTCCAGCTCCACAACCTTGGCCTCTGTGATATGGCGAGAATCTGGGTTAGATGGAATGGAGCTAGTTGGGAGGGGAGGAGGTATTCATGACGGACCAGCTGGTGGCTATCTCCTTCACCAACAGGGGTGGGTTCCGATTCTTACTTGGTGCTGTCTACGGGCACAATGACAGGAGGCTACGGGAGACCTTGTGGCAGGACATCATCAGGCTGAGTACATTAGCGGTGCA
Organism: Iris pallida; assembly: GCA_029216955.1. Taxonomy (NCBI): domain Eukaryota; kingdom Viridiplantae; phylum Streptophyta; class Magnoliopsida; order Asparagales; family Iridaceae; genus Iris; species Iris pallida. The sequence goes on from JANAVB010038419.1 coordinate 5,414,954, forward strand.
TCATCATCTCCCCCTGCTTATTATGGGAGACTTCAATGCTATGCTATACAGGGGGGAGAAGCTGGAGGGGGCGGCCGGTCCCGGACCAGATCCTATCAGATTTTCAGTCTTGTCTTCTCCAGTCCGGGCTCAGGGATCTGGAGAGGGTCGGGCATATATGGACATGGCACAACAAGGCGGCGGTTAGCAGGGTGGCATGCCAGCTTGATCGTGCTTTGGGGAACAGTGATTGGTTCCGCCTATTCCCCTCTGCTGTGGCTGAGGGGCTTCCTGCGGGGACCAGTGACCACTCGTCGATCCTGGTGCGCTTCGTGGAGAGACCCAGATGGAGAGCCCGTCCGTTCCGTTATGACAACAGTTGGTTCCTATCGTCTGGCTACGAGGAGACTGTGGCGGGGGGTCTTTGTCAGGAGGTGGTCGGCACTGCTCAGTTTTGTATGGTTCACAGGCTGAAGAAGACCAAACGCGCCATCAGAGACTGGGTGAGGGCTCTTCCTCGGACCTCCTTACAGGAGAAGGAGACGGAGTTGAGAGACCTGCAGTCGGACCTTCAGGGAGACATGATGAGTGGAGAGATGGCGGCTAGAGAGAGAAGTTGGCTGCAGAGGTCAACACCTTGCGACTTCAGCAGGAGATTAGTGCGGTCCAACGGGCCAAATGCTCCTGGCTCAAGGATGGGGATCGCTGCACCAAATTCTTCTATGATGTCATTCGGGCTCGCCAGCACCGGAACTGTATCCAGAGACTTCTTGGCAGGGACGGGCGTCTTGTGACCGACCAGGTTGCTATCCAGGAGGAGGCTGTCCGGTTCTACTCTGAGCTCTATCATCAGACGGACTATCCCACGGTATTCCCGCAGCTGACTACGAAGACGTTGATTACGAAGTATGGCAACAGTCTTCTTATGGCTCCTATCCGGATGGAGGAGGTGGAGGCGATTGTGATGCAGGCTGATGCTTCCAAGTCCCCTGGGCCGGACGGTTTCTCCAGCGGCTTCTACAAGCGTCATTGGGGTACCCTCAAGGACCAGGTGCTAGAGGCTGTTCAGGAGTTCTTTGAGACGGGCAAGCTCCTGAAGGAGCTGAACCACACCTTCCTGACGCTAGTGCCCAAGAAGGAGGGGGCGACTTCTCTTGCTGACTTCCGACCGATTGCTTGCTGTAATTATTTGTATAAAATAATTACTCATCTTATGTGCAGGAGGATGGAGGATGCTATGCAGGGCCTGGTTTCTTGGAATCAGGCGGCATTCATCAAGGGGCGGTCTATTGCGGAGCATAGCCTGCTGGCTCATGAGATGATTCGGGAGTTCCACAAGCCTGGAGGGATGAAGGCCTGTGTGAAGCTCGACCTGAGGAAAGCCTACGACACCGTCAACAGGAACTTCCTCTGTCATTTGATGGGTGCGATGGGATTCTCCGAGACATGGGTGGACAGAGTCAGAGAGTGCATCACCTCCCCCACTTTCTCGGTTCTCATTCAGGGTATTCCATACGGGTTCTTCGGCAGCATCCGGGGGCTTCGGCAGGGGGACCCGCTTTCCCCCTACCTATTCACCCTCGTGATGGAGTATTTTACCTGTTTGATGGACATCGCGGTGCATCGGAAGAGGATTGTACCGATATACAGCAGGGTCTCTCCGGTGGTCTCACATCTCATATATGCGGATGATCTATTGGTATTGATGAGGCCTTCCATGCGAGGGATGAGGGAGCTTGCGGTAGTGATGGAGGAGTTCGGACAGCTATCGGGTCTTCGGCTGAATAGGGACAAGAGCAAAGTTTACTTCAACAATTCTTGCACTTTGAAGGAGGAACGGGCCCTGGAGCTTGGGGTGGAAAAGGGTGACCTCCCGGTGAAATATCTGGGGGTGCCCCTTTCTGTCAACTACGCGAAGGACCGAGAATGTCAGAGTCTGGTGGACTTTGCGCAGAGGAGGGTAGAGGGCTGGCAGGCGGCTGGCCTATCTTTTGGAGGGCGTATTGAGCTGGTACGATCGGTTATATCTGCTATTGCTTTGTTCTGGCTCCAATCTATTATGGTTCCTTTGGCTACTATCAGAAAGATTGAGGGCATATGTGCCAAGTTCATATGGCATAGGGGGATTCATGCCATCTCTTGGGAGCAGCTCTGTCGTCCGAGGAAGGAGGGAGGTGTGGGTCTGCGTTCTCTAGTATCGGTCAGGGAGGCGGCGGGGATCAAGCTGGCATGGAGGTTCCTTCAGGGCGGTTCTCTCTGGTCGGCTTGGATGGCTAGTCGTTATCTACGGGATAGGAACTTCTGGGTATGTGAAATTGACAACAACTTCTCTGTGTCTTTCAAACATATCCTGCGGAACCGTACTGTACTTCGGACGGCTATTCGGAGGAAGATGAGGGAGGGAGGGGAGACGGACCTTTGGCTTGATCCGTGGATTTCAGGTCAGTCTCTTCTGGAGATTCTGGGTCCCCAGACGGACGGTGTGGCGTACAGAGGTCTGACTTGTAGGCACATCATCAGTGGTGGGGTCTGGAGGCCAGAGGAGTATCGGTTCACTGCTCAGTTAGGAGAGGAGATCAGGCAGGTGGAGATCACTCCTACGGTACTGTCTGATGTCTGGGTTTGGGCCCCTCCCGGCCACTCGGAGGGTGCGGGGGAGTTCAGATTTTGCAGCTGCTACGATCTTGTTCGCCCCTACTTCGATGATATCGAGGAGTACGACTTTGTCTGGGGGAAGGGGCTTGCCAGGAAGATGCAACTGTCTGCTTATAAACTGGTGTTGGGCCGATTGCTCACTAGGGACCGACTGCTTCGGTTCGGGGTCCCTGTCCCTGACCCTAAGTGTGTTTTGTGTGAGACAGAGAATGAATCCATTGGGCATCTGTTCTTTCAGTGCCATGTGGCGTGGAGCATCTGGGCAGAGCAGAGCCGGAGACACTTGGGAGGGGTTGGAAGGGAGCGTGACTTCAGAGAAATCCTTAAGTGGATTGGTGATTGCAGGGGCCAGGAGCAGAGCTGGGCCAGACGTGCTAGATTGAGGCTTGCTGCATCTGTTTGGCATGTCTGGAGGGAGAGGAACCGGCGCATTTATGAGGGACTGTCCACCCCACCAGTGGGCATCCTTCATAACATTGAGTCGGATGTACTAGTTATGTCCCCCTGAGTTGGGACTGTACCTTTATGTTGTAACCTTATTGCGATGTTAGTGGAATAAAATTTACCCTTTTTCCAAAAATATATATATATATATATATATATATATATATATATATATATAAACTATCATAATCTCTCTCTCCGTTCAACATCATACACCTGTTGCCTGTTGTCACTTGCATGTGCAAGGGCGAAAGATTTGGATTTTTTTTCTTCTGTGAATATGTGATTGTGAGTATTAGGATTCAGGTATGACAAAAAATTATTATGCATTTTTTTTATCATTTGATTCATTTCAATAATTTCATTAACCTAAGATCTTAAATTTTTTATTATAAATTTATCATGTATGATACAAGAAGCCACACCAATAATCTTCACTTTTGTCATAGCAGCATTTTTCATTTTTTTATGAGTACAAATGAGTTACGAGTACTAATTTAATAATTTTGTATGCGTTTGAATCTTTGCATTTTTCTTTTTTTGCTCCTACCCTATGTAACGTTGTAACGTTTATAACGATACATTGTCGGTCCCAAGCCCGGATCAAGGATGAGGGTTTACATATAAATTAATATAATAAAATTATATAATTTAATCATGTTAATTATTTTTTAAAAGGTCCCTTCTTTGGACTTTTGCCTAGGGCCTCCAAATGGCTTGAGACGGCCCTGCTCGCGAGTTGCTCAATGCATTTTCACTACTTCCCTAAACTCTGTCAATCTACAACAATGCACCAGTCTAACTCGACTCTGCCGCAAAAGTTGAAGAAATTCCTTAAAATTGCAGAGTAAACTTCTATTCCACCAGTTACCGAACCAAACCAGATTAAAAACCCTAAAATCCATCGATCTACACAAAGATAGCATATAACTATCACAAATCAACTCCCAGACGAAATCGAACTCCTCTACAAGATCAACTACTCAACAAGTTAAGCGGAGAAAACTCAAATTCCACCACTTAACAGAACCATCTGAAGTCTGAACATCAATAAAGTCCACGGAAGTTGAAAAGAAAACCCTCAAAATCGATGAAAAAACCCAAAAGTCCACCACTCACCACACCGGAACCGGATCGAAAACCCTAAGCTCCGCCAATCTACAGCAATACAAGCATACAATCGTCAGCAAATCGACTCCTACACATCAACAGCTCAGGAAGTCGACGCGAGCCCCAAAAAACGCGGGAAAATTGAAGGAACAGCAAAGAACTGGAGCACAGGAAGAGAGGGATTACCAATGGAGGAGAGACTTCAATCGGCGATTGAGCCGAGGAGTGGGTGGAGGATTCGAAGGAGAGATTTGGTCGGAGAGAAAGGAAACGAGGGACTCGAGTGAGAAAATTTTCTCATGGTGCCAACTCCCACAATACTGAAAAGATTTAGTCAGAGGGCCCCACAAAATTATTTAAATTTGCAAATATATGCCTTCTTCTTTTGGGCAAATTATATTGGGTAAATTATAAGGGCACAGCATATTTTGATCAGGGCTGTCCAAGTGTTAGTTTTTCATTATTTACAAGTTTGCCACTGAAAAAATTACTCAGGGCTATCCAAGTGGTAGGTATAAAAGATAAGTATTATAATTTTTGTTTTCTTCCTCGCTCTCCATTCCTCACAAGAAGAAAAAGAAGAACAAGAAGGAAAAAAAGAAACAAGAACAACAAGAACAAGAACATCAATTTTTGCAAACCTAGTTTATTTTGATTTTTTACTCTCTTCTAATTTCTCAGATCTCTTTCTTCAAACCCTACTTTATTTCTCTTCTTCTTGTTTGGGCATTATGAATGAAACTCTAGTTGTAGAAGAAATTGGGTTATCAAATCTATCAAATCTATTAATCTATTAGTCTATTAGCCCATTTTTCTTTATTAATAGAAGAATTATGTATGAAATCCTAGTTGTAGAAGAAAACTATGGAAGAAATCCTAGTTGTAGAATAATTGGGTTCATACCAGGACTGCCACAATTTCTGACAGTCCTAGAAGTATTAAAGACTGCCAGAAATTGTGGCAGTCTTGAAATAGACTCGATGTACAACAGACTGCCACAATTGCTGGCAGTCCAAGAAGTAATGAGGACTGCCAGGAATTGTGGCAGTCTTGAAATAGACTCGATGTACAACAGGACTACCACAATTGCTGGCAGTCCTAGAAGTAATGAGGACTGTCAGAAATTGTGGCAGTCCTAAAAGGGACATGCTCTACAACATGACTGCCACAATTTCTGGCAGTCCTAAACATATTAAGAACTGCCCGAAATTGAGGCAGTCTTGAAAGATACTTGCTGTACAGCAAGTTCCTTTCAGGACTGCCACAATTTCTGACAGTCCTAAAGTCGACATTCCCGAATGAAAAAAACATGTTAGGGTTTATTTCAATCTTGATAATAGAGTGAAATATGCATTTAAGATTTATTTTCATGCATTCTTTGTGAGGAAAGAAGTATTTAACCTTTATTTTCATACATTTTAGGATTTATTTAATTTTTTGGGTGCCATCGAAATTGGGAAAGAGAAAGAAACTAGGATTTTGATGGAGATGGTGATGATGGAAATGGTGGAGAAGAAGAAGATGATGATGATGAGAAAAAAAACTAGGGTTTTGATGTAGATGTGAGAATGGAAATGGTGGAGAAGAAGAAGATGGATAGAAGAAGAAGAAGAAGAAGAAAGCTAGGGTTTGTGAAGAGAGAGAGAAAAAATTTGAAATGAGAGTGATTTTCGGGTTTGGGGGGGCTGTGGGGTTTGGACAGCCCCCTGAATGAAAACTTTGGACAGCCCGAGTAAAAGTTCCTCAAAGCCTGGCTAGCCCTAATCCTGGCTAGCCCCGAGTAAAAAAGGTTGTGCCTTATAATTAGCCATTATATTGGCATAGCCAAAAGTGATCGGGGCTATCCCATTGTGGCAGTCCTAGGACTGCCCACTTATCTGACAGTCCAGTCCAGAGAGCAGTCCTAGTTAGATCCTGGCAGTCCTTGTTAAAAACTGGGCAGTCCAGTCTACAGACTGGGCTGCTAGAAAAATTAAAAAAATGGGCTAGCCCCGATCACTTTTGGCTGTGCACATATAATTAGCCTTCTTTTGGGGTGATGCGATATGTGGGAGGTATATTCTTGGGATTAGGGGTGCAACTCGGGCGGGCTAAATCCGAGCCCGATCGGGTAAACCCGCTAATGGGTTGGGTTAGAGTTGAAGATACTCGGATTCGGGCTCGAATTTGGGTTAAAATATTTGAACCCGATCAAAAATCGGGTTGAGCTCGGGTTCATATGTCGGGTTAGCCGAAGAACCCGAAATTCGACTTACATATAATTTATATATATATTGTTTCATACTTCTTAAATAAAAAGTTTAAATCCTAACATTTTCACCCAAACACTTCAACTCCATATCCTAAATCTTATTCAGTTTGTATTTTGTAATGATCAAGGCTTGATTGCTATTTGATTATGTGTTTAATATTACTTTTGAGTAAAATTATTTCAAATATTATATTAGAGCCCGATAAACCCGACACAACCCGAGTCCAACCCGATCATCCGGGCTTAGTCTTGGGCTTCATATATTGAACCCGAGATCGGGTCGGGCTTGGGCTCGAACTAGGCTTATAATTCATCGAGTTGGGCTCAGGTTGACCTCAAACTCGACCCAACCTGCCCGAGTTGCACCCATACTTGGGATCTTTTCTCTTTCTCTCTCCTATGCGGCTATGCCACACTACTATAGAAGGGCTGGTTTTGGACATTGTTTACATAAATTTTTATCTAGAGTAAAGAATTTTACCTAATTTATAATTAAAAAAAAGTAAGAAGTTTAGTGTATTTGTATTGTGGGTAACGAAACGACAATACCCATGGCGCGTGATGGCTTTTGAGGGATTGCAGACGGGACGCGCCAGCGCCCATGGCGCGTGTGGAGGGGCACGCCACCGCTCATGGCGCGCGTGTAGGGGAGCGCCAGCACCCATGGCGCGCGTGGAGGGGCGCGCCAGCGCCCATGGCGCGCTTGGCCAACGGCTCTTTTTTTTTTTTTCATAGATATGCATGCCAACGACTATTTTTTTAAACGTCTATATCCCAACGGCTACTTTTTTTCAACGTCTCTTTTCTTTTCCTATTTATTGTTTTCTTAACTCTCTCTCTCTCTCTCTCTCCATATAAACACCTTACTTTTCCATCTCTCACAGAAGCAATTCTCTGAAGCTTGGAAGCTCCATCTCCTCACGGAAGCTAGTCTCTTCCTCTTATAAGCTTTCGTTCCTTGCAACGCGACTCTCTATTAGCTAAACATTCTCAAACTACTTCTTCTTTCTCATGGATGATAATATTAAAATAGTATGCTCACATGGTGGTATAGTAAATGGGTTATCTTATGAAGGAGGTGACACCCAATTTTTTATAACTTATCGCCATATTTCTTTAAAAAATTTACGCAATTTAATTTCTATCGTTTTTTATTAATTACCAATTTATTTTAAAGTCTATTTTTGGTTCCACATGTTTATTGATAGATGGTGAAGAAGCATGAAATTTTATTCTTGAGATTAATTCGCAATCACCGTATATTAGTTTATATGTTACTCAAGTATCATTATTTGCTAATAGAACTAATGATGAATTTGTTTCTAATTACCAACATGTTAACACGGGTGCTAGTTTTTCTTCTCAGACAATTACTCCCTTACTAGATGATAATGATGATGATGAGGAGGAGGACAATGAACATAGTGACGATTTAATTAAAAATACCGGTTACTAGATAGATGACGATGATATTGAAAATTCTAACACTCCTGAGTTATCTGTAGGACAAACATTCGACAGTTGTTCAAAATTTAGAAGTTTTGTAAGTAGTTTAGCAATTCAGCATAATTTTAGTTGTTCAGCTATTGCTATGAATAATTCTCATAGAATTATATATACTTGTGATCGACAGAATTATAATTGGAGAGTATATGCCAAATTTATAGGAAAAGGACAAATAGTTAAAGTTAGTACACTAGAAAGTTGTCATTTTTGTTTATGTGGACTTACGTCAGGATGTCATCGACTAGCTACCGCTGCATGGGTTAAGACAAGAATAATTGATTTAATTAGAGATAATCAGTCCTATAGTGCGTCATAAATTGTGAAAGATATATTCAGGGAACATCGTATAGATATTACATACTCTAAAGCATGAAGAGCCCGGGAGATGGCATTACGTAAAATAAATGGTAATTATGTTGAGGCATATGTTGGCCTTGAGGAATATGGTTTTAGAATTATGGAGTCGAATCCAGGTAGTCAGTGTTTTCTTAAGACTTCTGAAAGCAACAAATTTGAGAGAATGTTTATTTGTTTCAAGGCGTGCATTTATGGATTTTTAAGGGGTTGTTTACCTATTATTAGCACTGATGCCACTTTTCTTTCATCCAAATATCAAGGTATTTTATTTATTGATTGTGCTCATGATCCTAATTATCAATTGTATCATATTGCTTATGTTGTTGCTGAAGGTAAAAATACTGATTCTTGGTCTTGGTTTTTAAATGCTCTTAGAATATCATTTGAAAGTTATTTTAATGATTGGAATAGAATTTTATTTATATCTGATAAGCAAAAAGGATTAATATACGCTATGCGGGATATTTTTCCAGAATCGCCTCATTTTTTTTTTGCATTCAATATTTTAAGTAGAATATGAAGTCAATTGTGAAGGAAAAAAATTCATCGATTGTTAGACTCGCTTGCTAGATCGTACAATCGAACATATGCACAGTACTTGTTCGAAATAATTAAAACTGAGAACATGACGATGTACAATTGGCTTGTTGGTACAAATGATAAAAATCGTCATTTTGCACATTGGATTACATCATATGCTCCTTGTCCTATATTAGATATTAACACTTCTAATCTTGTTGAATGTTTAACAATTGGATTAAGAGCTTACGTGATAAACCAATAACGACACTTCTCGATGGTATTAGAGCCAAGATTATAACACTTCATGATAAAAACAGAAACCACGCTAGGAATTTAGACACGAGTTATTGTCCAAAGATGTTGAAGACTATGACATCTATTACCAACGAGAGACATCAACTTCAAATATTAAAAATTGATAGTTATTTGTTTGAAATATTAGACCGTGCATCGAGTAGGACATATGTTGTACGGTTAGATGAAAGATCTTGTTCATGTTTAAGATGGTATCATACTTACATACCATGTATACATGCATGTTTTGCTTGCCAAAATTGTAGTCATGATATTGAAAGTTATTATCCGATAGTATTTTCTACTGATAGATTGAGAAGTGTGTACGAGCCACAGATGTAACCAATTCCAGTTCCTTACAACATTCAAGCTGCTTTGGTTAGGGGGAAATTGGAGTTCTAGATGTCAGACGCAAAGCTGGAAGGCCGAAGAAAAATCGCATCAAACCACGTGAATCATCGACAAGAGAACTTCATTGCGGCAATTGTGGTTTGATGGGACACAACAGAAGAAAATATACAAGTCAACCAAGAGAGTAAAACATTATAGTACCAAAATATTGAAGAAAACCGCATTAAACATTATATTTTTATTGTAGTACAAACATTCTAAATTTCAACTTTTAACGCCTTTGGGCAAGTCGTTTGTAATGCCTTCGTTCTATATGTCTGAGGCCTAGTCAGGCTCTTCTTCGTTCTGTGGTCTCCCCCACTCTTCTTTGATCCTCTTCCACTCCTCTTTCATCTCTATTTTCTTCATCGACCTCCTGAGTAGGCACCGGGGCTGACGCGGACGTAATCAACTTTGAGTAATATGACATGTCATCAAACGAATATGCTACGGCAGTATTGATTTACTGAGTCGCTATGCGTTGATCATATGGCTGAAAGGCTAAGAAAATGCCCATGCTCGCATACTGCTGACTCGAACTTTCTCCAGCATAGTGCTGGCTAGTATACTCTGGAGCATACTGCTGGCTAGTGTACTCTGGAGCGTACTGCTGGCTAGTGTACTTTGGACTCTGGAGCATACTACTGGATGGTGCCCTCTCCATGGTACTGCTGGCTGGTGCCCTCTCTAGCAGCGTCCTCTTCCGCCTCGTCCTCTGGATCGTCCACCCTGTGACATCGTGAACGTCTAAGGGGCACAGTGGCACCCGGATAATCGGCTGGGATACGTGTATGCAATAGAGGCATATCAGGATCTCGTCCAAGACTCAGTGAATCTACACGAGATAAAATATCGTGCATCCACTCCCGCCCATGCGGCCACAAATAGCTCTCTGGTTCTTGGATATATTCTCGGCCCATAATTGCCTGAAATTTGAAATCTGCAAATTAAATTTGTGATCATATATCTCTAATTTTGAATTAGTTGTATAAAGTCATACCGCTTCAGATATGCTATCAACAAAAGCTCGTAGACTAGATTCATCTACGACTTTAGACTTGAACCGTGGCTCCTCAAATTTGTATGCTCTGTTGGCTATACAAGGCGCTCCCCACCATTGTCTATAAGCCAAGTCGCCTTCATCTGCATTTCGTAAAATCAATCATAAGATAAATACATCTATGTACGCTATCCGTCCAATTATACTAGTAAGTTAGAACTTACATTCATCATTGTGCCTTATCCGGGGCAGATCTGCCACACTATAATTCTGGAATCGCCTATACCAGGAAGCTCTAGCACTATTGATTCTGTTTCTTGCATTGGCTATATCATAACTCATGCAAGGAGGGTCATCCGGGATTATCTGCCTATAACTGAATTATCGGAGAACACGATCTGCTGTATGATACATAGTGTAACGATCGTATATAATATAAGATTTGTGTAGGCTTAGATCGTACCATATCCTTTTTTATTTTTGGAGCATTTTCATCATCAGAGTAAGGTATCCACATAACCTATTGGATGACAATTTATATGATAAATTTGTACAAATCTATTAACTGGATTGACAATTGTAGTATAAGAAACTTTATTAAATTCAGTAGTTACCTCATTCCACTGCAACGTATCAAATTCTACCCGGTACAGTGAAATATCTTTGTGTAAATTATGATGCGGGTCCACTACATTTGTGGCCCATCGCGTAGCAAGCGAAAAAGTTCCAACATCACTTGGAATGCCAGTGACAGGTCGACCAATAAAAAATGCTCGTAGCACCATACCTACGACAGAAATGATACAATATTCAAAAAAATGTATATAATTGAAACAAATTTAGGTATTGATTTTCCATTACCTGAACCAGAGTCATGCACCCAAACAAATTTTTTGAACCATTCGATCTAGCAAATTTCGTCAAGCTGGCATATAGATATGCTATTGTAGCAGCTCCCCATGCATCACAAGTAGGTTCTTTTAGATTATATAAGAAAGGTAATAATCGTACATTTATTCTATTTCCCTGTCCATCGAGAAATAATATTGTCCAACACAAACAGAGCAAATATGCTATAGTATAATAAAGTATCTGCAAATTTTGAAACTAACATATTAAAATTAACACCTATTAGCCAAAATTAGCAAATAAATACGTACCCTTAAATCATCGATCGCGACTGGACCGTCGATAGTGTGACCTAAATCCATAAAATTACCCCGAAGCCAAGTTATCGTGACAAAACTCTTTCCTCTTAGGTCCGATGGGGGCATAATGCCTAGATATCTTCTAATTATTCCAGATGGATTATGCCTAGATATCTTCTAATTATTCCAGATGGATTTAACTATTTATCAAAATATATAGGTTCAACTGTAATATATAATCCTAGAATATTTACAACATCCCAAATTGTGATTGTCATTTCACCAACTGGCAACTGAAATGTGTTGTATTGAGACCACCAACGCTCAGCGAGACTAAAAATGAGGTGAACATCGTGAACTAAAATTTGAATTCATCCATATATTGAAATTCAAATGAACGCAATAGCTCCTTTTGGGCAGCATTTAACTCCCATTTGTGATACCCTCTCTGAATCCTCCAACTTATATGCTCCCGTGTTCGAGCCTCGGAAGGATAAGCATATAGCTACAAGCGAATTATATTTGTTACATTTATGTAAAATAAATAAATAATAACGATAGTTACCATTTCTAAATTTACCTTTCCCTCAAAAACCAACCTAGATATATGAATTTCTCGTTCCTATCTGATGACTTATGTAACCGGTCCCCCGGGAATACATCCGTCATCCGGTTGAGCCATCTGTTAAATTTTTCCAAAAATACAATTACTAATAAAAATATTTAAATTAAATCAAATTTTAATTTTGTAAAAAAATTACTTACAAGAAGAAGAGGAAGATGAGGATGAAGATGAAAAGCAAGAAGAAGAGGTTCTGTGAAAAATATGTGAAGAAGAAGAAAGAAGTAAGGATCTTATGAAAAAGAGGGAGGGAAGTCTCCAACGCATGAGGGGAGTCTCCAACGCGGGAGGGCGATCTCCAACGCTGCATCAGCTTTTTACTCTTCCAAAGCACACTTTTTCTAAAACCAAAGCACCTTTCCCTTCCCCCAATGGCTAACATCCCCCCTCCCAATGGCTGGCAGCTTTCTCCCCACACCCCCGCAAACCCCCTGGCTCCATGCGAGGTAGCTTTCCTCCAGCACGCGCCATCAGTTATAGCGCGTCCACCATGCGCGCGCAAGCAGCTTCCCCCCTCTCCCCTCCCCCCTCTGCGCCACCCCTACAGCATGTGCCATTAGTGATGGCGCGTCTACCATGCACGCGCCATTGGCGCTGGCGCGTCCTCGAGCACGTGCCACCAGTGCTGGCGCGTCCCACCTGTCTTCCGTGCAAACCCACCATGCGCCATGGGTATTATCACTTCGTTACCCATAATACAATTACACTAGACTTCTTACTTTTTTTATAAATTAAAGAAAATTCTTTACTCTGGATGAAATTTTCTGTATTGTTTAAGGCATGTTTGGTAAACGAAAACTGAATTGGATTTGCTCCAAATACAGGATCTGGAATGAAGAACTCCAAATCTAGCGTTTGGTTGGGTGAAAAAATATATTTTAATTTTGCATCGTTTTTTATTGCAGTTCATGTCTCTCTTTCAATTCCCCACTCTCACATCATCTCCATTCCATTGGATGTGGGTGGAAAGAGGTTTTAATTATTTATCTAATTAATATACTTAAAAAAGGTTATATGACATTCGCCATCGAGGATCTGGAGTGGAGAGGCGTCGCATCGAACAGATCCCGATCGCCCGCGTCGAGCAAATCCCGAACGCCGTCGTCGAGCCAGGATATGGAGCAAGGTTCTAAACGGTGGTAGGTGGGAGCGTGGCGAAGATAGTCTACCTACCGCCTAGGCGATTGATACATTTTGAACATTTTTTTACTATTTTATTACTGTTTTTTTTGTTGCATAATATGCATATTTTAAGGGTATTCCATGTATAACTAAGTAGGGATGAGCATTGGAGTCAATACCAAAATCGACAGAACCAAAAATTATAATTTAAAAAATCGTAAACCGATCCGTAGCATTGATAACCGATCCTACAACCGATCAAAGACGATTTTTTTTTCTTTCAGAAAACAGAAAGAATAACATACAATTTTGAGATAAGAACTACAAATTTGCAGAAACAAAAGTTCCTTAGCAAGTTAGTTGCATAAAAAAATATTTAGCACAGTGAGAATTAACATCAATAATAACTTACATCATAACTTGTGCAATATACAAGTAGCAACTAGCTCCAAAACAAAGCCAGCCGACAATCAAAACTAAAAAGACAACCCAAAAAGAAATCAATCAACCATATAAAAACCAAATGCAGCAAAAATGATAACAAAAATGTACCATAGAGCTTTGGTATTTTGCAGCAGGTCCTCGGGTCAAGGAAAGAACAAATTAATTGTTCTAAAAATCCTCACAATGGAAGAGGTGCTTCGACAAGGACTCGTCTGACATGAACTGAGCGATGAGGAGCCTCTCGTTCCTCTCCCACAACAACAACCGATGGTCGGCCGGCTACTCGCTCCGAAGCAGGCCCACCGATCTAGCCTCCTTGAGCAAAATAGAACAAATTGGTAGGGGTTTATGTTTATATATGTTAGAGTTTTATGTTTGGAAGAAATTTTGAAGAGAATACCGGAGAGAGAGAGAGTGTCACGACCCGCACCCAGTGTAAGGGCACGAGAAGTGGGTACGTCCAGCCTACGCCGCAGTGTCGACGGTAGAACGATGTCCTAGGTCACAACATCTAGCAATAACCATACTTGTATAATGATATACACTCCAAAAGGAGAACAATATAAAGGTACAACTCAATCACAGCATCTAAGGTGGAATAAAGAGAATAGATGTAAAGATAAGATAAAAGAAATAATCTCCAACCAACTATAAATGAGAGTAATATCTGAATGTACAACATCACCAATATCCAAAAACTGAAAGTACATGAAATAAGACAACTAATGGAAAGCTAGTCTAGAGATCTAATCTAGTCAATAGGCAAGTCTTCAGCAACTGTAGGATCCTCCTGAGGGTCCAAGTCACCAGTGTCATCCAAGCATGTGCCATAATATGTAGGATAGAACTTCTCTTCATCACCTATAATATTTTCAACAGTCCAATCAGGATGGGAACGAGCACAATATATCTTACGCAGTTCATAGCTTGACAGAAAATATAAAGCATGTGATAGGTTAAGATACATAAAACGCTGTAAGAAATAAGCATGAAAAGGAAGAGATAAACTGATAAACAAGCTATCTATATATGATAATAGAGAATTGTAAGTGTCTATGTGATTTAGAGTACAA
>JANAVB010038419.1:5432370-5495293 GCA_029216955.1 Iris pallida
AGTGGCACAGACACTGCGCACTGCCACCCGATCAGCAGGGCACGCGCGCGAGGGCTCGTGCGGCGTGTCCTGTCCAAATTGGGACACAAAAACGACATGACACGATGCTCTGTGCCTGGGAAAATGAAAACACACACGTAGGGCTACAATCCTATTCAAATGGATTTCAAAATTGCGAACAAAAATTCCTTTGTGGCATTTCATCAAATACCAATACAAGAACACTGATACGTGTCTGATACGGACCCCAAATCAATACAAATTCCTACGAAACTTGTCCTACAGCTAGGGGATACCTAGATAGATGCATCTACGAGAAAAATTCATGAAATTAAAGGGTTTTTGTGACTCCTCTTTCCGAAATTTTGTGATACATTATTTATTTATTTATTATTTGATTAGTTTATATTTAATTTTTCTATGATCATAGGAGTTGTGACTAAGCCTACAGGTGATTTATGATCATCTTGTGGTCACATGATCTCTAGATAGGGTTTATAAGCATGCTATAGCTATATTATATTTTTCTATAATTTTTATACATTTTTAGATATTTATTTATTAAAGATATATTTATTTTATTGACTTTCATGAATTACTATAAGGTCATTTGGGACTATTTTGAGACAAATTATTTTTATTTAGGTTCTAGGAGGTTAGAAATATTTTCTAGAATATTTTAGAATTTTTCTAGATTTGTTTAGAATTTTTGGAAATTTTTATATAATTAGAACCTATAGAAATTATATTTTATAGGCTTTAGGAATTTACTATGAGGTCACATAATGATATTTGTGTTAAAATATTTTATTTAGATTTTAGACACTTAAAAATATTTTCTAGAATTTTCTAGAATTTTTCTGGATTTTTCTGCAATTTATTTTGATTTATTTGGACTTAAAATAATTTTTAAATAATTTTCTGAATTAAAATAATGAATTACCCAGAAATTCACCCGGGAGGGCCACCTGTCGGCGCCCAGGATGAACCGCCTCTCTCTCTCTCCTATATATATATTATTATATTCAAAATCCTAATTAAATTTCTAGCCGCCTTTTGTGGGAGAACTCATCTAGGGTTTCCACCTTCCCGAAGTGATTCCCGCCAACTCCGACGTACTTTTTGCGTGCCATTTTTTTTGGATTCGTATCGAGGTAAACTTTCTGAATATATAATTTATTTTCGTATAAATTATTTCTAAATTTTTGGAAAATTCGTAGAGTGTCAGTTGTCCGAAACTTGACACGTTTCGGTGTTTTCGAGATTTCGGGAGAACCAGAAATCAAAATCACTAACCGTTTGAAGTTTCGGAAAGCTAACACAGATCTCTATGACATATTTTTTTTTCAGAAATTAATTAATTCATCTATTATTTTAGTTATTCTGTTGAATTCAGAATTGATTGGTTGATCACCGTTTTGGTCACGATTAGCCATAACGGCGATATCTTTTGACCAAAGCATGATTTTGCGGCATGGTTGATTCTAGCGCACTCGTGATGCTGAAATCTACCAAGATACACTTTCAAAATCTAGAGTTCACAGTGTTTGATTAGATAGTCAACGACATATATCGATTTGCGTGCCATAGTTTTCAAAATTGGAAACATGACTTTTGATGGCCAAACTTGCATGTTTAGATTATATTCAGATTATTATTAGGTTAAATTAGGTTTTTAAGTGAATTATTTCAAAATTAATTATTATTAGATTAGTAACCCAACTAGCCACTATTCCATGAATTTAGAACTAAAACATTAGAATTGATTTATAGTTTTCGTGCACGATTCATGGTGCAATATGTGTTATAGGTTGACAGCTCTTAGATCGGCATCCCCTCATCATTGACTTGTGACTACGGTTTGTGCAAGGACCACATGCAAGTATACCTTGCCTTCCTCTATAGTTTTATTTACATACTTTGTATTTCATTTCCCAGTTTTGATTGTTATGAACATGTGCTCTTCGTATTATATTCTATCGAGTTGTTTTCATTGCATATATCCATGTTCATGTTTGGTCTTGCGGTTCATACTTAGAGTTTCTCACCAGTACCTTGCTTGAGTCGTGACATAGAACAAGTACGTATAGTGAACTGCTAAATCCTTGTTATTGTTTTCTTGGCACCAGAGAGTCCACTCGGGACGAGGGTGTTTGTCTTGATCTGTTTACATCCGTGAGTCCACACTCGGGACGAGGATGTCGATTATTTGTACCAGAGAGTCCACACTCGGGACGAGGGTGTTGACTTGACTTGCACCAGAGAGTCCACTCGGGACGAGGGTGTTTACATCAGAGAGTCCACACTCGGGATGAGGATGTTATACTTACACCAGAGAGTCCACACTCGGGACGAGGGTGCCTTGTCGTGAACTAACCAGAGAGTCCACACTCGGGACGAGGGTTAGTACTAACCAAAGAGTCCACACTCGGGACGAGGGTTAGTGATTAGTTCAAACCTGCGAGTCCACTCGGGGCGAGGGTTTGGTTCTTCCATTGATCTCGTGTTCATTGTTCACTCGACAGTTCATTTATACGTAGTTGTTCTAGTGTTCGTGTTCGTAGTCATTTGTCGTATTCCTGTTCTTCTTGTTTATTTTCTTGTGCATGATAAAACTGTTAAATATACATGTATATTATGTATCTTGCTATGTCTTCTGAGGACCTGATGATCTCTTCAGGTTAGTTATTGCATGGAGTTAGTTAGCAGTTCTGGATGGCGGAGGATAATAACGCTTGTGGATTTCAGATGATTATGATATTGCTTGTGAGGTTCAGGTATTTGTCAGTGATATTACATTATTATCCTCTCGTGATTTCCTTTCATTATCATGAGATATCCTATTTATTGATTCAGTTTATAGACTCTTGTTATATTCTTTGGAGTCTTATCGGACATTTATGCTAGTGGGTTGCAGACCACGACCCATAGTGTTCATTCATGTTTCACACACTTATTGTGGATTTGAGATATAGATTAAATTACCATGATTTGGCAGTATACCCTAGCCTTGACATCGTTTACGTATTCGAGTCGGGCTGGAGTTCGCTTGATGCGTAGCTGACTTGCTCACTTGCTTGCATCTGAAAAGCGGGTACGGGTCACGATAAGTTTTTTTGGTGGCCCATGCAGGTCAGAGCATATCGTATCGGTTACGTAACTGTACTGATACGAGCCAGCGAATATGACTAAACCTTAGAAATCTCAATCCACTATGCCTTGAAAATTTTCTTAGAAATTTCTCTACCGCCTTTGAAACCTCGTATTCGTTCTCGATTATTCTCCCTTGCCCCGTACCATTGATTCTCGTCCCTTCCTATTTCGGAGTGACGAATGATCGTGTTGTCTAGAATTCATCAGAGATTCCTAAGTTATTGTATAATATTACTTGACTGTTGAATATTTGGTTATTTATAGATATGAGGGATTATAGATGCCATACGCCCTAGATATCTATTGGTAGAATCGTTAGAAACTAGTTAGAAGGTTATAAGATTTTAGTGACCGTGTTTTGAGGACTAGTGTGACCAAAAGTGGGTAGAAGTCCTTAAGTATTCGGAGTTATAAAATGACTAGAGAAGGTCATAAAATATTTTTGAGAAATTAAATTTGAGGAGATTAAGGTAATATTAGACTTAAATTTTTAAGGAATAGTTATGAATTAGAATTTCGAGTACGAAATTATTTTTAAGGTGGGTAGATTTGTAACTCCTCTTCTCGAAATTTTGTGATATTTTTTTAATTTTTTTATTTGAATAGTTTACATTTAATTTTTCTATGATCATAGGAGTTGTGACTAAGCCCACAGGTGATTTATGACCATCTTGTGGTCACATGATCTCTAGATAGGGTTTATAAGCATGATATAGCTATAATATATTTTCCTATGATTTTTAGACATTTTTAGATATTTATTTATTAAAGATATATTTATTTTATTGACTTTCATGAATTACTATAAGGTCATTTGGGACTATTTTGAGACAAGTTATTTTTTATTTAGGTTCTAGGAGGTTAAGAATATTTTCTAGAATATTTTAGAATTTTTCTGGATTTTTTTAGAATTTTTGGAATTTTTTATATAATTAAAACCTATAGAAATTATATTTTATAGGCTTTGGAAATTTACTGTTAGGTCACATGATGATATTTTGTGTTAAAATATTTTATTTAGATTTTAGACACTTAGAAATATTTTCTATAATTTTATAGAATTTTTCTGGATTTTTCTGCAATTTATTTTAATTTATTTGGACTTAAAATAATTTATAAATGATTTTCTGAATTAAAATAATTAATTATCCAGAAATTCACCCAGGGGGCCCACCTGTCGGCGCCCAGGCTGAACTGCCTCTCTCTCCTATATATATATTATTATATTCAAAATCCTAATTAAATTTCTAGTCGCCTTTTGTGGGAGAACTCATCTAGGGTTTCCAACTTCCCGAAGTGATTCGCGCCAACTCCGACGTGCTTTTCGCGTGCCGTTTTTTTATTAGATTCGTATCGAGGTAAAATTTTTGAATATATAATTTATTTTCGTATATATTATTCCTAAATTTTTGGAAAATTCGTAGAGTGTCGGTTGTCCGAAACTTGACACGTTTTGGTGTTTTCGAGATTCTGGGAGAACCATAAATCGAAATCACGAACCGTTTGAAGTTTCGGAAAGTTAACACAAAGCTCTACGACATATATGTTTTCCAGAAATTATTTCGTTCATCTAGTATTTTAGTTATTCTGTTGAATTCAGAATTGATCGGTTGATCACCATTTTTGTCACGATTAGCCATAACAGCGATATCTTTTGACCAAAGCGTGATTTTGCGGCACGGTTGATTCCAGCACACTCGTGGCGCTGAAATCTACCAAGGTGCACTTTCAAAATCTAGAGTTCACAGCGTTTGACTAGATAGTCAACGGCACGCCTCGATTTGCGTGTCATAGTTTTCAAAATTGGAAACATGACTTTTGATGGTCAAACTTGCATGTTTAGATTATATTCAGATTATTATTAGGTTTTTAAGTAAATTATTTCAGAATTAATTATTATTAGATTAGTAACCCAACCAGCCACTATTCCATGAATTTAGAACTAGAAAATTAGAATTGATTTATAGTTTTCGTGCACGGTTCATGGTGCGATATGTGTTATAGGTTGACCGCTCCTAGATCGTCATCCCCTCATCCTCGACTTGTGACTACAGTTTGTGCAAGGACCACAGGCAAGTATACCTTGCCTTCCTCTATAGTTTTATTTACATACTTTGTATTTCATTTCCCAGTTTTGATTGTTATGAACATGTGCTCTTCGTATTATATTCTGTCGAGTTGTTTTCATTGAATATAGACGTGTTCATGTTTGGTCTTGTGGTTCATACTTGGAGTTTCTCACCAGTACCTTGCTTGAGTCGTGACATAGAACAAGTGCGTGTAGTGAACTGCTAAATCCTTGTTATTGTTTCCTTGGCACCAGAGAGTCCACACTCGGGACGAGGGTGTTTTCCTTGATCTGTTTACATCCGTGAGTCCACACTCGGGACGAGGATGTCGATTATTTTCACCAGAGAGTCCACACTCGGGACGAGGGTGTTGACTTGACTTGCACCAGAGAGTCCACTCGGGACGAGGGTGTTTACATCAGAGAGTCCACACTCGGGACGAGGATGTTATACTTACACCAGAGAGTCCACACTCGGGACGAGGGTGCCTTGCCGTGAACTAACCAGAGAGTCCACACTCGGGACGAGGGTTAGTACTAACCAGAGAGTCCACACTCGAGACGAGGGTTAGTGATTAGTTCAAACCTGCGAGTCCACTCGGGGCGAGGGTTTGGTTCTTCCATTGATCTCGTGTTTATTGTTCACTCGACAGTTTATTTATACGTAGTTGTTCTAGTTTTCGTGTTCGTGTTCGTAGTCATTTATCGTGTTCCTGTTCTTCTTGTTTATTTTCTTGCGCATGATAAAACTGTTAGATAGGCATGTATATTATGTATCTTGCTATGTCCTCTGAGGACCTGATGATCTCTTCAGGTTAGTTATTGTGTGGAGTTAGTTAGCATTTCTGGATGTCGGAGGATAATGACGCTTGTGGGTTTCAGATGATTACGATATTGCTTGTGAGGTTCAGGTATTTGTCAGTGATATTACATTATTATCCTCTCGTGCTTTCCTTTCATTATCATGAGATATCCTATTTATTGATTCAGTTTATAGACTCTTGTTATATTACTTGGAGTCTTATCGGACATTTATGCTAGTGGGCTGCAGACCACGACCCATAGTGTTCATTCATGTTTCGCACACTTATTGTGGATTTGAGATATAGATTAAATTACCATGATTTGGCAGTATACCCTAGCCTTGACAGCGTTTACGTATTCGAGTCGGGCTGGAGTCCGCTTGATGCGTAGCTGGCTTGCTCACGTGGTTGCATCCGAAAAGCGGGTGCGTGTCGTGACAGTTTTGGAGAGATTACCTATTTAGATGAATTCCTATAGAAAGCTCCAAATGTGTAGATCCTCCTTACGGCTCCAAAATTCCAATGCACTTCAATTCTGAATTTCCTCACCATCAATAATTTATAAACAAAGATCAGAACCTAATGCAAAAGACTAGGGTTTAAAAGGAGAAGAAATGAAAAGATATGAGGGGTACTTACTTAGGTTTTTGCCAGAAGGAGGAGGAATAGAAAAGAGAAAAATTCTCACTATAAGATATTAAATAGGGTTCACCCTTGACCTAGCTTGGCCGGCCACAATATAATGGGCTAGGGTTTCCTAATGGTTGGGCTTGGGCCTCTTTCTATGGTTAAAATAAAACAATAAATAAAAAAGTTTCTAACTAGCCTCTAATCAAAAGCTTGCTAAATAGCTTCTAACCTGAGACTAACTAGAATAAGATTACTAATCCTAACAAATCATGCTACTAGGTTACTAAGTCATGGTGAGACACTAGGCTAGGTTGCACCAAGGCTATACTATCAAAAGGCCAAATTCACTACACCAATAATATAATATATTAAAATAATCAAAAGAATTTATAATTACCAAAATACCCTTAAATAGAAAAATGTGTGTGACAAAGAGGGATGGATGTCACGACCCGCTACCCAAATTATTGGACCATGCCGAGCCATGTCCTGCCTACGCTTGGTTAAAGCGTAGTAAGTTGTTCTAAGAATAGACAATAAAGGATCTAAGCTGCTAACAGTTCTAATATCACATTTAAAAGGTTCATCACAATACAACATCTATAAGCGAAAGTAAAATAAGTACAGACTTAATAATACACTTCCAAAGTATCAAACTGGAGACAAAGTCCAGTAACTACAAGATATAGTCTAAACAGTTCAATAACTAAGCCAAAAATAATCTAAGCGAGACAAACAAGCGAGGTTCCCTGCAGGGACTTCCTCAGAAGCAAAAGCCTTGTCCTCTGCAGTGGGTCCATAGAAAAGATCACAGAGCAAATCTTTCTCCGAAAGTATGCCTACAACGTTATCCTGTCAGGACGGAAGCAAGTACTGGTTCTACAAACTAAACATACTGAGCATGGAATAAAAAGTGAAGTAATAAATAAGAATCATGGCATATCACAGTCTATCATGTAAAGGATACATTTGTCATGGCGACACATGTATATCTAGAGTTTAAAACTGGAGCAGATACATGATCGTCAATAGGTGTACAATGTACTGTGGCACATGTAAATAAAATATACTTCCGTACAAGTCTACAAGCATAGGTGTACATCCGTACAAAAATACGAGATAATGGCCTACGACAAGGTTTGCATATAGAATGCGACCTTGCTCGAATTCAGTATGATGGAACTGGGGATTCCCAGGACCCTTACTTTGGTGTGCATATTGATCGATAGAAAGTTAAACAGATTTAATACGTGTTCTAACCCTTCATAGGCGAAAACTAGGGTTCACGAATAATACCTGCAGCGAAAAGAAGACAAGTAATTCCTGGCAATCTCGAACGGACGATCCCAAGATCTTCTGTACGTATTCCTTCCTCGAGTTGGACGTCGTGTGGGCGACGATCTCCCAACCTTTTTTTCTCCTTGGTAGCCCTCTCTTTCTCTTCTTACGTGAATCACGAATTTAGAGAAAGCTTCAGATTTATGATCAGTAATCTGGCGGCCAGAGAATAGAGGATATATATAGGCTACGACAGGGACCATGAGGAGAAATTAGGGTTAGGCCTCATAACGGATCTGGATATCCCGTGTTCAGCCCGAACACACAATCCAGGCCCACTAACAATAGCTCGGTCCACTAATGAGCTATTGTTGTACTACCTCCCTAATCCCAAATTATGTTTGTGGGCTCCTTTTATTATATGCTCGTTTAGCTCCCATGTTAAGGTATCGTATGTCCGTCGATCAAATTAAGTTACTGACAACTATATTGATTTGACATCTTTTATCCTTGAGTAGTACCGCTCAACTTCATTTGTCATGTAAGATATAATCCACCTGCAGGGTTTACATGACAATCCTTATGAGTTCCTTAAGGGGACATCATCAACCCGATGTATCGGGACATGGATTCCATTTATAATCAACAGTCCATCATACATACAATGTTATTACCCAATTCATAGAGGTTGTTGATCCATAATGAATCTCACTCTTTCATGAGTCAAAGTAATACACACTGCATATACATGTCTGTTATTATATCCGGATTAAGAGCACAAGCATCCATAATAACTGAGGTGTTTGTTCTCTTATATAGTCAGTACAAAGAGAATAACCTCAACTGGTCCTGTTCAATACACACAAAGTATACTAGTGTAAACCTATAGTCAAGATAGATTAATACCAGATTACACTACAACCTTTCCAATAGATTGTCCAAGTCCATCTAGGTTGTGAACTATTTATATACTCCATAGGGAACTAATAATATGATCTTCTGTGTGACACCACAGTCCATATTATCTACAATATAGAATATCAGACATTTGCATTAACACTTGCAACAAATATAATATGCAAACATTTGCCCATATGATTCTCATTCAAAATTTAGGGAAATAAGGTTACTACAAAAGTGATGCTTTTAGTATATAACCCTAACACGGTAGATGGGGCATGATCACGTACTCAACTATCAGTTTCCCCATAATCCAAGTTATAACAAGTGAGAGATACGAGAGCAGTTTAAAACATATAAAAGATACTGGGAGCGGTATAAAGCATGGTAGGTACTGAGAGCAGTATAAAAGCATGTGGAAGATCCTGAGTGCAGTATAATTAAAGCATGTGAAGCATACGCTAGATATATAGAAACCTGTAAGATATGGTTTTCAGTTTAAATCACTGTATTAATATGGTTCATACATAATTCATTATCATATGTAGTGAATAAAGTTTGTAGGGGTACTCGCCTCGAGCAAGACAAAGAAATAAAAATACAGAGGAAGAAGCCTGGTGTCCTGTCAAAATGATATACAATCTCAGTCTCTAAACTATGTTCAAGATTTTACACAAGTGGTGTGACACAACTCCTAACTGGACACTAGCTAAGTGGGGACCTAGCATAAAAGTCTAATATGGGGTGACACTATATCTAAACCAACACTTAGGGTCCTTAGAAACACAAGGATCACTTTAGAGTTTACAAAAACCAAGCATATAAATATATACTAATAATAATAATTAATTATAATTTAAGGGTGATACACAAGCAAAAATTTACATATGTCGTCGGATGACAAAACAAATATCACCAACGCGTTCAGAATGGTCAAATTAGCTAGGATAGCCTACCCATAAGTCCAATTTAGATACAGGGAAAAAATAGTAATTTTGGGCCAAAATGATGTCCGCCGTTGGACCCACTTTGCACCAAAAAATGTGCTGGGATAAAAGTCTACAAAACCTAGCAAATTATATGTCCACGAATCCAGAATGACGATACGAACCCAATAGTATGTCCGAAATGGGATTCCGATGACCCGATCACAAAATGGTCCGTTGACCTGGATATTGGTATCCGATTTGCACGAAAATGCGTGTCGAAGCCAAAATCTACTAAATCTAATAAAGTATATGTCAACGAGTCCAGAATGACGATACGAACTCAACGGTATACCCGAAATTGGATTCTGATGAGCCGATCTCAAAATAACACGTTGACCAGGACATTTGGAATCCGATTTGCACGGAAAAACGTGTCGGAGCCAATGTACTCAAACCCAGCAAATTATATGTCAACGAGTCTAGAATGACGATACGAACTCAATGGTATATCCGAAATTGGATTTCGATGAGCCGATCTCAAAGTGACCCATTGACTCGGACTGTAGGGTCCGTTTTGCATCGAAATGCGTGCCAGGGCCCACGTCCTCCAAATCTAACAAACTTTATATGAAATCATGTCAGAACGACGCCACGAATCTACTGGTGGTGTTAGAAATTGAATTCGGAGTCCCGGGTTCAAAAATAAAATTTAACAAGTTAGAAATTATAAATTCGGACGTCCAACTTTGGCATCAAATTCAATCAATCAAACGTGCTCACAATGAAACGAAACTGAAGGGACATGAAGAGGGTTATACCAGCTACGCACAGGAACTGGTGGCACGCCAAACGGAACTGCGGCGGCGGAGATACGAGCCGACGAAGTTGGCTCTACAAAACTGTCCAAAAATAGTACAATTTAAACGGTCAACTTGGCAGCCAATTTTAATGTATAAAACGATAAAATTAAGGATGAAACTTGAGGGGAATGAAGAGCTATATATCGAGATTATGACGGAGCAAAGAGTTCGTAGATACAATAATTGGATTTCTCGAAAAATATGCGCGAAGTTGCTGTCCCGAAACGCAATTCTGAGTTCGATCCCGCACGTGTCACGCCGGGATTTCGTGCAAAACGCACGAATCGACTAGACGATGCGTCGGAGAAGAGGGCAGTGGCCATGGAGAGGCTCGCCGGAGGTGCACCCGACCGAGGAGGCCAAGGGGGGGCCGCACGATGGCCGACCACGACGGCGTGCGGTTGGCCGCGGATGCTGATGCGCCTTGTGCTACTGCTGTCGCAGCTGCACGACAGCACACGACAGGGGCACGATGACGCAGCGGTGGCGATGGTGTGGTGGTAGAGAATGGAAGGGAAGGGGGTGGTGGTGTTAGTGATGTTTATGGTGATGGTGGTGCTTATGATGGTGGTGATGATGTTGTTAATGATAATGTTGAGGGTGATAATTGTAGTGCCCCGTCCCTACATTATGCCCCTTTTTCTGTCTACGGGATGCACAAGAAAGGAATACTGTCGCTATCGATTCAGTCGGGATCGATCGAATCGGTCGAACGAGAACGGTTGAATTAAAATCCATTCCCCGTTATGGAGTGGCTTCTTCGGAACCAAGTCCCATATTCAGTAGGTTGCGCCTCCAGGATAGACTCTGCGGCTGATTCGAGAGAGACCTCACGTTGCTTTGATTTTCATGTCGCAATTGCTTCTTTGGCTTTGGTTTTCTGAATGCGTTTTCGTGAATGTTTTCGATAGTTTTTATGGCTTACATTTCGAACTTCGCATTCGTATCGAATTTTCTTGAATAACACAGTATTCTAATCAGTTGCTTATACGATTTCAGGTGATCGCGTAGGCAACGTCTAGCACGGCCGACCAGTTTCTCGCCTCAAGTAAATACTAAGGTGAGTGGCTGACCCTTCTTCCCTCGACCCTCTTCTCCAATACATTATCAATACTAGACATGTGTTATGATAGATGTAATGAAGCGACATGAATGATATTCCAATAAACGGTTACACGACGTCTTACATACATGAACTATATAACTACTTGTCATATAACTTTATCGTGCTTGTAATTACCATATTATATGAAACTGTGCTAAGAAAAGACGAATCGATTAAATGGATGTCGCAACAATACCATAAAGATGTGCCTTGAAATAACAATTAACTTAGCACGGTCATGGACAACTTGTCGACAAGGGCAATTAACTTACCATACTATCGATTTGGTTGACCTTAGGATGGGGTCAGTGTTGTTATTGTTGTTTGGGAACTATGATTCTAGTACTGACGGATGACCTTAGCCTAAAGACGTAGCCTAGCGGTTAGGCGGACGTTCCGGTGCGAAGCGATAGGAATTGTGGAGGCACCACCCACGAGTCTCGGTTGACATGCATGTATATCAAGGACGCTTGAATACGTACATGATCCGACTCGAATGGTGATGGCGGATTCTCTATCATGATGCTTGGCTGAAATACATGTATTTTGGGGACGCCTAGAATATGTGCACGATCCAACTAAGTGATACGTTGAATCAAGTGAGACTTGAGGAACGGGAAAGTGTCGAGGATTTTGAGATCGTGAGTTTCGAGAAAATGTTGATGGTAATGCGATCATTGGATTGAGACAAGTTTGAATGTTGGTTGATCGATTGTTGTGCCTTACGACTAAGTTAGCGATAAGCACGAGCGTGGCTCGGATTGAGGGAACGCATAGGAGTAGTATGTGTGTGCGAGAAACGTAGAATGTTGAATCAAGTTATAAGCCGATAAGTGTACTCAGTAAGTTTCAGGGATGAAACTTTTTCTGAGTGGTGTATGATGTAGTGCCCCGTCCCGCTCGGTCAATCGGAGGAATCGAAACACCGACGACATTTGGACTTGGCCTTACAACGGCGACTCGAAGACATCGCTCAGGTAGGATAGTTTCGGTGAACTCGCCTCATCTTTGCCTTTGCATAATAAATCGCATGTTTTCAACTTGCACAAGTAGGCTTAATAATAAAAGAGACGAATCCACATAGCTAAAGGGAATAATCCCGATGGGTCGAATTGAGTTAGAACATGGAAAGGTCCAACGGTCGGTTTAGCGTTGGTGCACAGCGTGCTTTGAAAATGACACTCGATCCTTCGTCCCGTGGCTTGGGAGAAGGAAAGTTGGTTTTTGGTGCAAAAACTAAGAGTTAGCCTAAGTCATATGCATCGCCCACATAAACGCTTGATAAAGCATGCACGGTTCCACTATGCAAGGCTTGGCATAGCCTTTTCTCGTCCCTCGGGTTAAGTTGTAGGCTTGAGTAAGTTAGGCAAAGTTATGCCGGTCGACCTAAGTCATTCTAAGTGCTGTCCCGCTCATTCTGCGGTTGTCAAGTTAAATAGTCCCATGATCCCAAGGCCCGTCATATGAGGTATGACTTGGGCGATAGTGTTTCGTAGAACACGAGTCGGTTTAAGGCAAGAGCCACGGTTGGTTCAGTGGAAAGTTAGCCACGGTCTGTCGATACTTAAGAAAATACGTTATATTCAAGTTAAGTGGGAATGCTATGCAGTAGCCGTTCTCGGAGTTCAAAGAATGTTAAGTCTAAGCGATGGTTAGTCGCCGAGAGGAAATATGTCAGGACTGTGGTTCAGTCGCCAAGGCAATCCTGGTTTAGGCTCTGCGAAAAAAGTGTGAAAAGTGGGAGAAGTAAAGCAAAGGAACTAAGTGATGATGATGAGACCATGCATTACGTTAAGTCTAGAAGTTAGCGTAGGCGCGTGGTCATGGACAACTTGTCGACAAGGGCGATGGTTTCTTCGAGCGGCAACCCTGGGCCATGGGACCGACTCGGCCTAGGAAGAAAAAGGTTATAGCCGAGCTGGGTATAAAGCAACCGGTAGGCCAGGGACTTGCATTAGGGATCGCAACCTGTGGTGCAAGGGTCCCGAATGCCAGGCTATGTCCACGATGGCTAGTCAATGCCAGTGACCATTTATATAGATATGTCGGCACGGGCGACAATCCGCATGTGTGCCTTTGGACTGAGTTGAGTGAATGTGTATGCAGTTAGAAGACACAATGTCTGGGCCTAAGATTTGGCTACAACGAAGGTGGCATGCTTCGGCACGAGATATGGCATCAAGTGTTAAGTCGTTGGCATAGAGTTGTATGAGTTAGGCTTGAGTTGTTACGAGTTAAGTCGAGAAGGGCCGTAGGGCAAGTTGGGTGAAGTTACGTTGAGTTGCTGGGCACGACCTCAAAATATGAGGCACGGCCACGTTGTCTCAACATAAGTATAGGCAAGACTAAGCGAGGAGGCACTGCCTCAGAGATATCGAAGCACAAATCGAGTTCATGGCACGACCGAGTCATTACGTCCCAGAGTTTGGCACGAAAGACAAGTATGAGTTGGTGTGTTGACAATGCAAGCACGAGAGAGGTCTAGAGACAAGGAAATGGAGTCTATCATGTAGTTGTGTCTCTGATTATGGCCGTAAGACAAGCATGACTTGATAGGTTAACGTTGTTGAGTGGACGTTGCTGTATGGAAGCACGGGATGGTCCTTAGACACAAGTATGCCAAGGCGTTTTTCATAAAACTGATCCTAAGACAAGACTAGAAAGACAATTGATAAGAATGGACTATGTTGTATGAAGTAAATTAAACGTGTTGGTTTTGTATGGGTGGGCGAAGAGCTCATTCTACCAGCACAATTGAGTACTGACACCCACATAGTTTTTATGTGCATGCACAGGTAGAAGCTCGTGGCACGGAGCTCGCTTGGATGTGTCGAGGCACGAAGTTCCTTGGCGATTCGAAGCGTACGACCGCATGGAGTAAAGACTTATACGGGACATAATGTATGGACGTCGCCTTCCGAAGCTTCCGCTGGCTCAAGCGTTGTATTGAGAGATGAGAGAGAGCTGAGTGACTTGTAATGTGAGATGAGTGAGCTTGAGAGACTTGTAATCTTAGCCTTGTGCCCTATTTTAACCTTTATTTCAATATCAATAAAAGAGTGTTTTGCAATAACTTATGTTTTGCTTCAAATTCTGCTGCTATTATTCAATGTCTCTGCTTGGGACTTCTGTGCGACGACCCTGTCGCAGCCGCTGAAATCGGCCGTTATGGAACCCGCCTTCCACAAGCACAATCTAGGCTCGTGCGGCATCACGCCTTATCGAGGACGATCGCTCCAACGGGAGCGGAACGTGACATAATGGTATCAGAGCATGGCTTTACGTCCTTGGACTATCGATTGAATTCTTTAACTCCGTTGTTTTCGCAAACTCTGAGTTGTTGCTTCCGCATGTTGACATCGTTGGTGCGCTCTCTCTCAAATGTCCCACGGAATGTCCATACAATAAGTATATTTATTTTACAAAACGTAGGAGAACAGTTTTTTTGATAACAAAACAAAAAGATGGTTCGCGTAAGCACGGTTGGCTAAGTCGGGCTGGGCATATACACCAAAATTGCGTCGACCTTTGAAAAGTCGAGTACGGGAATCAAATTGTGTCGGACGAGAATGAAATGAACTCAATTGAGTAAATTGAGATGACTATCGATAGGGGTGCTATCAAACGGTGATATCGTCAGTGCGATATAGATGAACGTGCTTGGAAATTGAGGAATGGTTCGAACGAAAAAATTGAAAAAGTGGATTTTGATTCGAATGATAAGTTGAAGATTTGTTGAATGACTTCATCCCTGAGTGGTGTATACGATAGCCTCAGGGATGTCGATCGACTGATTGAGAAAATTGATGTTGTGAATGATTCGAGGGATAAAGATTGAACTTGAACTTGAAAGTCGAGGAGATTATCCAGTCGAATAATAACATCATTCGCACGATTCGAAATTGGTTGCAAAGGAAGATCGTTAGGTTATGCATATCGTCGATGGTATTGAGGCGTATCAAAGATCGATATGCGATAACTCGGGGGTACTCTGACTCGGTGAATGACGATCGTGCAAGTGTTATTGTTCGGTTGGGTGCTATACTTAGGATTTTGATCAAGATGAATGTTGGATGAAAATGATTGTGTCTTGATGGTTACGTGGATAACCACAACGTCGATAATTTTGTCTTGTGCGAGTGCAACTCTAGCCTCGCACATGCGTTGCATCAGATTTGGGGCGATCGTTCTGCGTGAACGCTGATATGGTGATTCATGTCGCGGGAATGATCGAACTCGGAAAATCAGGACGCAGCAACGTTGATTGTCTCGACTTGTCGGTTTGATGCGAAGGAGAATTCGAGGATATTAGGACTTGCGATTGATGAATGAATAAAACTTGAGGATTGAGTAGGTCCAATCCGTGCATCGAGAATGAATTAGTCTAGACACAAAATAAGAGTTACGTCCCGATGAGAATGATTATCTCGCGGGAGCGTGCATGGTGATTCGTGTCTACCGTAGATAATCTGACTCGCGTGGGATCGGGGCACAACATATTGTTAAGTCGGACGACCTTGTGATCGATTACGTGAATTGGCATGAATGACTTAGGGAGTATAAAATGTGAATTATGGTTTAGCGATAAATTGTGTCGTAGCGTGCTTGACTTGGAAGGATTGATAGACAGATTATGTCGAACGTGTTTAAAGAGAGTGACTATGTGAAATGGCTTGTTAAATGAGCGATATATTCTTATCGAGGATTGGTTGAACGTGAATTATCGTAGGATGGCTTTGCTGAACGACTCGGACCCCGTGCGACGAATATTGGGATGTGCATAAGGAATCGATGCTCGATGTTTAGAAATCGGAGTGATGCGAGCTTGGGTAGAAAACCCCATACTATCGATTTGGCTTGACCTTAAGATGGGGTCAGTGTTATTATTGTTGTTTGGGAACTATGATTCCAGTACTAACGGATGACCTTATCCTAAAGATGTAGCCTAGCGGTTAGGCGGACATTCCGGTACGAAGCGATAGAAATTGTGGAGGCACCACTCGTGAGTCTCAGTTAACATGCATGTATATCAAGGACGCTTGAATACGTGCATGATTCGACTCGAGTGGTGATGGCAGATTCTCTATCATGATGCTTGGCTGAAATGCATATATTTTGGGAACGCCTGGAATATGTGCACGATCCAACTAAGTGATACGTTGAATCAAGTGAGACTTGAGGAATGGGAAAGTGTCGAGGATTTTGAGATCGTGAGTTTCGAGAAAATGTTGATTGTAATGCGATCATTGGATTGAGACAAGTTTGAATGTTGGTTGATCGATTGTTGTGCCATACGACTAAGTTAGCGATAAGCACGAGCGTGGCTCGGATTGAGGGAACGCATAGGAGTAGTATGTGTGTGCGAGAAATGTAGAATGTTGAATTAAGTTATAAGTCGATAAGTGTACTCAGTAAGTATCGAGGACGAAACTTTTTCTGAGTGGTGTATGATGTAGTGCCCCGTCCCGCTCGGTCAATCGGAGGAATCGAAACACCGATGGCGTTTGGACTTGGCCTTACAACGGTGACTCGAAGACATCGCTCAGGTGGGGTAGTTTCGGTGAACTCGCCTCATCTTTGCCTTCGCATAATAAATTACATGTTTTTAATTTGCACAAGTAGGCTTAATAATAAAAGAGACGAATCCACATAGCTAAAGGGAATAATCTCGATAGGATCGGATTGAGTTAGAACATGGAAAGGTCCAACGGTCGGCTTAGAGTTAGTGCACAGTGTGCTTTAAAAATGACACTCGATCCTTCGTCCCGCGGCTTGGGAGAAGGAAAGTTGGTCTTTGGTGCAAAAGCTAAGAGTTAGCCTAAGTCATAGGCGTCGTCCATATAAATGCTTGATAAAGCGTGCACGGTTCCACTATGCAAGGCTTGGCATAGCCTTTGCTCGTCCCTCGGGTTAAGTTGTAGGCTTGAGTAAGTTAGGCAAAGTTATGTCGGTCGACCTAAGTCATTCAAAGTGCTGTCCCGCTCATTCTGCGGTTGTCAAGCTAAATAGTCCCACGATCCAAAGGCCCGTCATATGAGGTATAACTTGGGCGATAGCACTTCTTGGAACACGAGTCGGTTTAAGGCAAGAGCCACGGTTGGTTCAGTGGAAAGTTAGCCACGGTCTGTCGATACTTAAGGAAACATGTTATGTTCAAGTTAAGTTGGAAGGCTATGCAGTAGCCGTTCCCGGAGTTCAAAGAATGTTAAGTCTAAGCGATGGTTAGTCGCCGAGAGAAAATTTGTCGGGACTGTGGTTCAGTCGCCAAGGCAACCCTGGTTTGGGCTCTGCGAAGGAAGTATGAAAAGTGGAAGAAGTAAAGCAAAGGAACTAAGTGATGATGATGAGACCATGCATTACGTTAAGTCTAGAAGTTAGCGTAGGCGCGTGGTCATGGAAAAATTGTCGACAAGGGCGATGGTTTCTTCGAGCGGCAACCCTGGGCCATGGGACCTACTCGGCCTAGGAAGAAACAGGTTATAGCCGAGCTGGGTATGAAGCAACCGGTAGGTCGGGGACTTGCATTGGGGATCGCAACCTGCGATACAAGGGTCCCGAATGCTATGCTATGTCTACGATGGCTAGTCAATGCCAGTGACCATTCATATAGATGTGTCGGCACGGGCGACAAACCGCGTGTATGCCTTTGGACCGAGTTGAGTGAATGTGTATGCAGTTAGAAGACACAATGTCTGGGCCTAAGATTTGGCTACAACGAAGGCGGCGTGCTTCAGCACGAGATGTGGCGTCGAGTGTTAAGTCGTTGGCAAAGAGTTGCATGAGTTAGGCTTGAGTTGTTGCGAGTTAAGTCGAGAAGGGCCGTAGGGCAAGTTGGGTGAAGTTACGTTGAGTTGCTGGGCACGACCTCGAAATATGAGGCACGACCGCGTTGTCACTACACAAGTATAGGCAAGACTAAGCGAGGAGGTGCTGCCTCAGAGATATCGAAGCACGAATCGAGTTTATGGCACGACCAAGTCGTTACATCCCAGAGTTTGGCACGAAAGACAAGTATGAGTTGGTGTGTTAACAATACAAGCACGAAAGAGGTCTAGAGGCAAGGAAATGGAGTCTATCTTGTAGTTGCGTCTCTGATTATGGCCGTAAGACAAGCACGACTTGATAGGTTAACGTTGTTGAGTGGACATTGCTGTATGCAAGCACGGAATGGTCCTTAGACACAAGTATGCCAAGGCGTTTGTCATAAAACTGATCCTAAAATAAGACTAGAAAGACAATTGATAAGAATGGACTATGTTGCACGAAGTAAATCAAACATGTTAGTTTTGTATGGGTGGGCGAGGAGCTCATTCCACCAGTACAATTGAGTACTGACACCACATAGTTTTCATGTGCATGCACAGGTAGAAGCTCGTGGTGCGGAGTTCGCTTGGATGCGTCAAGACATGAAGTTCCTTGGCGATTCGAAGCATGCGACCGTATGGAGTAAAGACTTATACGGGACATAATGTATGGACTTCGCCTTCCGAAGCTTCCGCTGGCTCAAGCATTGTATTGTGAGATGAGAGAGAGCTGAGTGACTTGTAATGTGAGATGAGTGAGCTTGAATGAGCTTGAGAGACTTGTAATCTTGGCCTTGCGCCCTATTGTAACCTTTGTTTCAATATCAATAAAAGAGTGTTTTGCAATGACTTATGTTTTGCTTCAAATTTCGCTGGTATTATTCAATGTCTCTGCTTGGGACATCTGTGCGATGACCCCGTCGCAGCCGCTGAAATCGGCCGTTATGGAATCTGCCTTCCACGAGCATAATCTAGGCTCGTGCGGCATCACGCCTTAGCGAGGACGATCGCTCCAACGGGAGCGGGGCGTGACATAATGGTATCAGAGCACGGCTTTACGTCCTTGGACTATCGATTGAATTCTTTAACTCCGTTGTTTTCGTAAACTCTGAATTATTGCTTCTGCATGTTGACATCGTTGGTGCGCTCTCTCTCAAATGTCCCACGGGATGTCCATACAATAAGTATATCTATTTTGCAAAACGTAGGAGAACAATTTTTTGATAACAAAACAAAAAGATGGTTCGAGTAAGCACGGTTGGCTAAGTCGGGCTGGGCATATACACCAAAGTTGCGTCGATCTTAGAAAAGTCGAGTACGGGAATCGAATTGTGTCGGACAAGAATAAGTTAAACTCAATTGAGTAAATTGAGATGACTATCGATAGGGGTGCTACCAAACGGCGATATCGTCAGTACGATATAGATGAGCGTGCTTGGAAATTGAGGAATGGTTTGAACGGAAAAATTGAAGAAGTGGATTTTGATTCGAATGATAAGTTAAAGATTTGTTGAATGACTTCATCCCTGAGTGGTGTATGCGATAGCCTCAGGGATGTCGATCGATTGATTGAGAAAATTAATGTTGTGAATGATTCGAGGGATAATGATTGAACTTGAACTTGAATGTCGAAAAGATTATCCAGTCGAATGATAGCATCATTCGCATGATTTGAAATTGGTTGCAAAGGAAGATCGTCAGGTTACGCATATCGTCGATGGTATTGAGGGGTATCAAAGATCGATATGCGATAACTCGGGGGTACTCTGACTCGGCGAATGACGATCATGCAAGTGTTATTGTTCGGTTGGGTGCTATACTTAGGATTTTGATCGAGATGAATGTTGGATAAAAATGATTGTGTTTTGATGGTTACACGGATAACCATAATGTTGACAATTTTGTCTTGTGCGGGCGCAACTCTAGCCTCGCACATGCGTTGCGTCAGATTTGGGGCGATCGTTCCGCGTGAACGCTGACATGGTGATTCATGTCGCGAGAATGATCGAACTCAAAAAATCTGGACGCAGCAACGTTGATTGTCTCGACTTGTCGGTTTGATGCGAAGTAGAATTCAAGGATGTTAGGACTTGCGATTGATGAATGAATGAAAATAAATTTATGCAGCTAAAGCAAGGGAATATGACGGTGCGGTAGTTTGTAACAGAGTTCAACAAGTTAGCCAAATTTGCTAGAGAATTCCTGTCCTCCACGGAGAGTCATGTACGACGGTTCGAAGTGGGTCTACGACCATCTATTTCTGCCCACGTTTCTATTATGGAATACAAAACGATATGGGAGTCTCTCAACCACGCCCTCCGCCTTGAATGCCAATACCCTCCAGCTGCTGCCGGCGCTGTGCATACATACGATCACAAATGCCCTAGCCATGCAGGAGGAAACAATGTGACCAAGCGTCCGAACCACGGGCACCAGGGCGAACATCAGGCGCAGAATCATGGACCTCACTGTACCAAATACAACCGGAACGAACATCTTGCCGTCGACTATAAATTTCATAATGGCGGGTGTTTCATCTGCGAAAAAGGGGTCACTATCATGGAGATTGCCCGAACCGAAGAAAAAAACTTGAACACGCCTCAACATCAACAGCACCGTCCGGGGAATCAAGTTCCGGCGCCTCGAGCACCTCAGCCCGTACCACAAAATAGCCTAGATCGTCGCCCTAATGCCCAAGGGTGCGTCTTCGCTATGACTCGAGATGAGGCATTCGCCTCTAATACGGTCGTAACAGGTACTTTGCTTTTCAATAACATGCCTGCTCATGTACTGTTCGATTCAGGTGCCACACACAGTTTTATATCGGCGGACTTCATCGCCGAACACAAATTTTCGTTGACACCACTAGGTCTTGATCTTAGTGTTAACGTACCGTCGGATGCGCCACTACTTGCAAACTTGGCCCACGGAGATGAAATCATCTGTATAGGTGGTCAAAAAATCATTCTTGATACAATAGTTCTAGACATTAAGGACTATGATATCATTCTAGGAATAGATTGGCTCGGGCCGTGCAATACAATCATCGACTGCGCCAGAAAGACGGTCACCTTCCGTATACTAGGAGTGCTTGAATTCTGTTTTTCGTGTGGTGAGGCGTCGTCTACCTGCATGCTGATCTCGATAATTTTTGCTCGGAGGATGCTGCATTCTGGGTGCAAAGGCTATTTGGCGTCCGTTCGAGACACGCGACAGGATGGTACAAATGTGGATCAGATCGACATTGTTATAGAATTATCCGATGTGTTCCCGAATGAGCTACCCAGCATGCCCTCCGACCGAGGAATCGAGTTCAGCATCGATAAATTCCTCGATACTCGACCAATTTCCAAGACCCCGTACAGAATGGCCCTCGCCAAGCTGAAGGAGCTCAAGGTCCAGTTACAAGAGTTGCTCGACAAAGGGTTTATTCGTCCTAGTATTTCACCGTGGGGAGCGCCTGTGTTGTTCGTAAAGAAAAAGGATGGGTCCATGCGTCTGTGTGTCGATTACCGAGAGCTGAACAAGGCCACCATCCGAAACAAGCATCCATTGCCCCGTATAGACGACTTATTCGATCAGTTACAAGATGCCTCGATATTTTCGATGATTGATCTCTGCTCGGGCTATCATCAACTCAAGATCAAGTCAGACGATGTGGAAAAGTCAGCCTTTCGCACTCGGTACGACCATTACGAGTTCCTGGTGATGCCATTCGGCCTGACGAACGCCCCTGCCGCCTTCATAGATCTGATGAATCGGGTATTTCGACCATTTCTTGATAAATTTGTGGTAATCTTTATTGACGATATTCTCGTCTACTCGAAGGACAGGGCGCAGCATGCAAAACATCTGCGGACCGTGCTCCAGATACTTTGAGAGAATCAGTTGTATGCAAAGCAGAGTAAGTGCAAATTTTGGCTGAGCAGCGTATCCTTTTTTGGTCACATCATTTCGTCCGAAGGCATTACAGTCGATCCGAAGAAAGTGGAAGCGGTTGATGATTGGAAGCGGCCTGCGTCTGCTAGTGAGATTCGAAGCTTTCTTGGTTTGGCAGGATACTGTCGATGCTTCATGAAAGACTTTGCGAAGATTGCATCGCCATTGACTCGCCTCAATTAAAAGGGAGTCGTGTATAAGTGGTCGGATGACTGTGAAGCTTCCTTCTAGGAGCTAAAACAATGACTAATTTTGGCCCCTATACTCGCACTTTTGGATGGGCTAGAGGGTTTTCAGATATTCAGCGATGCTTCAGGCCAGGACTTGGGATGTGTGCTCATGCAGCGAGACAAGGTGATATCCTTCGTCTCCAGACAGTTGAAGCCGCACGAAAAGAACTATCCTACGTACGACTTGGAGTTAGTAGTAATTGTGTTCGCGTTGAAATTGTGGCGTCACTATCTATATGGCATGGCGTGCACGATCTATACCGACCACAAGAGCCTCAAGTATCTCTTCACCCAGAAGGAATTGAACTTACGACAGAGGCGTTGGCTCGAACTGATCAAAGACTATAACTTGACGATCGACTACACTCCGGGCAAGAAAAATGTTGTGGCGGATGCTCTGAGTCAAAAATATCTTGCCTCGCTATCCATCAATTACAGACTACTATAGGATCTAAAAGAAATGGGTATTTACCTCCGGGTTCGATTCAGGGATGTAAGGTTGGCGCAACTACAGTTAGAGCCGAGTTTGCTGGAAAAGAACAAGACCGCTCAGAAGGATGATCCGTACCTAAAAAAATGTGCGAGCGAATTTCAACAGGTAGTGCGACCGACTTTGCAGAAGATAAGACCGGTGTGCGGATATTGAATGGCCGACTATGTGTTCCGGATGATTCAGAACTACGAAAGATGATTTTGTCGGAGGCACATCATGCGAAATATACCTTGCATCCAGGCAATACCAAGATGTATAAGGACCTCCGTACGACCTTCTGGTGGCACGAAATGAAGAAAGATGTGGCGCTCTTCGTGTCATAATACATGGCCTGCCAGCAGGTGAAAGCTGAGCATCAGAGACCGGGCGGGGAGATAAGATGCATAACCTTGCTATTCCATAATGAAAATAGGATCATGTCACTATGGACTTTATTGTTGGCCTGCCGAGGACACCACGGGGGAATGACACCGTCTGGGTCATCGTCGAACGACTAACCAAGTCAGCGCACTTCATAGCTATTAAAGTTACTTAGAGCGTCGACCGCCTTGCTCAGATCTATCTTGACGAAATAGTTCGGCTGCACGAGGTACCAGTATCTATCATCTCAGATCGGGATGGACGGTTCGTGTCATGCTTCTGGTGTAGTCTTCAGTCAGCTATGGGGACCAAGTTGCAGTTCAGCTGTAGCACCCAGTTTCCCAAATGAGGGTAATTTTGAAATTTCGTATTTATAATTATTTAATAATGATATTTAATTCATGATATGATTTTTGGTGATTTTAAATTATTTTAAAATTATTTAAATCAATGACTTGTGGTTTTGACGTTTTGCTAGTGAAACCCTAGAGACTGTTTGACCTAGAGCCTAACCATGTGATTATGATATTTTAATATCATTTTGGCCTAATGATATTTTTTTTGCATTTGACCTCTTTGAATTATTTTGATATTATTTTATTATTTATGATATTGTTTTGGGATTATTTGAGTCGGGTTCGAATTTTATCTCAATCTGACTTGTAACGGGGACCCGGGGGTAGTTTGACTCTAGTGGGACCCACACACTAGTTAGGCATGGCCCACATAATATTAATTTTAGTCCACATGATATTGATTTTAGTTAGTGACTAGACTAATTATTTTGATTAGTATTAATATGGATTAGTGTTTTAGGATTGACCAAACTACCCTCGACTTAACCCCTTACCAATGTATTAGTAAATAGACTAGAAAAGGGGCTTTTAGACTTTTCCTAATAGGAAAAAACCACCTTTATGGCCAGCCACAATAAGGATAGGGTTGAGCCTCCCATTTGTCATTATCCATCTATTTTTCTCTCTCTTGTTCTTCCCCAAATTCCTAGAGAGCAATCCCTAGCAATTTCTCCACCAAATCATTCCATTTCACCACCAAATCTTCTTCTTTCCTTCTCCATTCTAGCCAAGGAGGAAGCTACCCAAGTTTGGGAGGATTCGGAGCTCGTTCGTGTCCTTTTGGAATCTCTACGTGTCGGTGTCGCTCCGGGAAGATTTTTCTTCGATTCGATCTACCGGGAGGTATAAATCCCTTCTCATTTTCATTTCCTCATGCATATAGGTCTATTTTGAACCCATAGGAATGATCCCCATGGTTGTATCTCCATTTGTGTCCATTTGGAGGTCATATGAGTGTCATTTGTGTTGTGGTTGTGTTCATGTGGGAAAATCCCAAATTTGGACACACTATGTGTTGTTGTTATGTATGAATAAATTATTACATATTTAATCTCATATTTTTGTATTGGAGATGTGCTCTATAGTGTCTCATATATATATATATTAGTATAGAGAGTGAGTTCTTGATATATTATGTTATATATTTGTGTTCTTTTGTCTCAAACTACCCAAATCCGTCATGATTTTTATCCACGTTTTTAATTTCAGCCCTAACTTAGAAATGTCATAACTTCTAGCTCGAAGCTCGGTTTAATCTCCCATTTTTTTATAAGAAGCGTATTGAAGTTAGCTTTCCAAAAATATGTATTAATAGGCCTAATTCTTTCTGTAACTTTCTGGAGAATTATTTGAGTGTCAGCTGTACGAAAGACAAACGCGTTCTCGGTGTTTTCGCGATTCCGGGAGTTTTCGGAAACGAAAACGCGATCCGTTTGAAGTTTCGGAAAGTTAGCACATAGATCTATAACATACTTTAATCCTAGATTTTAATTCATGCTGAGATGGTACAGTATTGATTATTAGTAGGAGTTACTATTCGGCATATGCATTTTGTGCACCCTTGTGTGTAATATAATGTTCTATTTGATTTTAACCCATGTTAATGTATATACATTATGTAATTAAATAGAGAATGCAAGCATGAGTAAATGGTTAAATAAATAATGTATGAGGTGTAAGTATCCTATCTAATGTAAGCATGTATAAGTATGGCTTGTAATGAATATGTAGGTTCCATAGTATGTAATGTATGGTGCATATAGTGGTGCAAGAGAATAAATGAATGATGAATGAATGCAAGCATGAATGTAATGTAATAATAGATGTAATATATGCAATATACAAGTTAATGAGATGTAATATTCTATGTTAACACAAATTCTATATTACCTCATGTACCCCCTTACACTATGTTGACACTATCACACTTGACACATTGTTCACTTACACTTTGACACTCTTTGATATGTATACACTATGTATGCCCATTTAACCCTCACTTGCCCTTTTGCCATGTTCACATACACACATAGCCTCTTAAATAAGTATTTATGAATATAGTTAACTTAGCTATGTATGTATATTATATATATGTTAGCATATTGTGTTGTAATATATAAGTTTATATAACCATTTGAAATGCCATGATTATAGACCTAATGTTGAATACCAATATATGCATGTGTATATATGTGTAGACATATATAGCTTAAGTAATAGATTACCTAGTGTATATCCAATGTGAATTCTTGCCTATTTTAGTATTGAATAATTGCATGCTATATAGAGTTGGGTGTATGTTGGCTTGTATAGCCTTGTATTGATGTGTGCTTGCTAGGATAGTCTTGGTTAGGCCTA
This sequence comes from Iris pallida, assembly GCA_029216955.1. NCBI lineage: Eukaryota > Viridiplantae > Streptophyta > Magnoliopsida > Asparagales > Iridaceae > Iris > Iris pallida. The sequence goes on from JANAVB010038419.1 coordinate 5,458,636, forward strand.
GTAAGACTTGCTGGGTTAGGACATGACCTAGTTTGACCTAGTTTGACTAGTGCAGTTGACCAGAGTTGACCAAGGGTTGACTTTGGCCTAGTTTGACCTAGATTCATGTAGAATGCATTGTAGTACTTTATATTACCCTTCTGGACATGTTGTGACTTGTGCTGTTCTAATTAGGAGCCAGACACCTCTCCTCGGACAGTATCTTTACCTTGGACATTCAGATATCAGGCGAGTACATTCTCTGATCTTTTTATACTTACCTGGATTATATTCTTGCTCTAGATTACTCTACATGATGCTGACACATATCTTTACGGATTAGTACTATATGGATCCCTTCCTGAGATGTTATCCCTTTACGGGTGCATCGGGTATTTCATGTTCATGTACTTTATCATGTGCATCAGGTACTCCTTGTACTCGTACTAGTTCATGTTTTTACATGTTCTCATGTGCTTTCACGTGCCTCATGTACTACTTATTACATGAGTTCACGTATTCTTAGTTGTATTCATGTGCCTATAACGTAACTTGAATGGATCCTTGTGTACTGATTGGGGCGGGGTGAGTAGAATTGGTTATGTGAACACTATCCCAAGTAGCTGTATAAATGTGCCTCCTTATTTGTATTCATGTGCCCCTAAGCCGTTTACATAACCATTATGCTCTAAATCACGTAGCCACTTACAGTCTCTACTATCATGTATTTACTTTCAGTTACAAAATATCTCCTGTTTACTCGTACTTCCTTTTCAGCACTTCCTGTATTTTACTCTATTGCATGATTTATACTCCTAACTTGCTATGAACTGTTTGAGAGATATGTGCTCGTTCCCGTCCTGACTGGACCTGTTGAAAATTTTACAGATAGCCTAGAGGTTGCCTGCAGCCTAGAGAAGATAGTAGAGGTTGCATAGATAGTTAGAGTTTTTGCTTATAGTTTATTTTCAGTTGTCTTGAGTTATATTTATGGATTTAATGTATTTGAGCTTTGAAATGTATTTCTGGGTTGTGTATCTTAGACACTTAGACTTCTATCTACTGTATCTCTTTTGGATTTTATGTTTTATCTATCCTTATCATGCTCTACCTTAGATGTGATTAAGTCTGTACCTGCTATGTCACCCCCATTCGGGGAGTATAAACTGTTTAGCCTTATACTTTAGATGCATGAGACCTAAGACAGCGTTCTACCGCCGACACTGCGACGTAGGCTGGACGTACCCACTTCTCGTGTCCTAACTGTAGGGTGCGGGTCGTGACATCAGCTCAGCTTATCATCCTCAGACCGACGACGAAACAGAGCGGGTGAACCAGATTCTCGAAGATATATTACGACTTTGTGCGATCGACTTAAAGTCGAGCTGGGACGTCCATCTACCGTTGGCAAAATTTGTATATAAAAATAGCTACCAGTCCAGCATCCAAATGGCGCCGTATGAAGCTTTGTACGGCCGGAAGTGCATATCACCCATTTGCTGGGATGAAGTCGGGGAACGACAGATACTCGGCCCGGAGCTGGTGGAACAGACTGTGGAAAAGGTCAAGCTAATTCGGAAAAGACTGAAGATTGCACAGAGTCGGCAAAAGAGCTATGTCGACACCCATCGAAGACCACTTGAGTTCCTGGAGTTCGATCACGTGTTCCTGAAGGTGACGCCCATGCGAGGAGTTACCAGATTTGGTGTAAAGGAAAAACTGAGTCCAAGATCTGTAGGTCCTTTCGAAAATTGAAGCGCGTCGCCCCAGTAGCTTACAAAATCGCTTTGCCACCGACACTTTCGGATGTACATGATGTCTTCCACGTATCTCAGCTGCGGAAGTACATGCATGATCCGAACCATGTGGTAGATTTTGGTCAGCTAAAAAATGCACGAATAACATGCGCGAAGTTGCTGTCCCGAAATACAATTCTGAGTTCGATCCCGCGTGCGTCACGCCAGGATTTCGTGCAAAATGTACGAATCGGCTAGGCTGTGCGTCGGAGAAGAGGGAAGTCGCCATGGGGAGGCTCGTCGGAGGTGCGCCCGGCCGAGGAGGCCACGGGGGGGCCGCACGGTGGCTGGCCACGGCGGTGCACGATGGCGCACGGCGGCGGCATGCGGTTGGCCGCGGCTGCTGCTGCGCCTTGCGCTACTGCTGTCACAGCTTGCTGTTGCTGCTGCACAGCGGTGCGCGGCGGGGGCACGACGACGCGGCGGTAGCGATGTCGATGGTGTGGTGGTGGAGAATGGAAGTGGATGAGGTGGTGGTGTTAGTGATGGTTGTGGTGATGATGTTTTTGATGATAATGGTGAGGGTGATAATGATGTGATGAAGAAGAAGAAGTATGGAGGAGGAGAAGAGAGGGGCTGAGGTGGTACTGGGGGTGTTTGTGGTGGTGTTGATGAAGGTGGGGGTGTCGGCTAAGGCATGGAGAGTGTGTGTGTGTATGTTGATGAGAGAGAGAATTGTATATATAAAAGAGAGAGAGAGAAGAGAGAGAGAATTGTATATTTATAGGAAAGAGAGAGAGGATATTATAGGAAAGATAGAGAGAAAGAGGTCGGCTGGGGAGGAGAGTGTGCTGGTGTGGGTATAGGGGGTGTATGTGTGTAGGTGTTTTAAGGAGGAGAGAGAAAGAGATATTTGTATATATGTATATATATTAGAAAGAGATATTTATTAAATAAAAGAGAAGGGATATTTTAAAATAAGAAAAAGAGGAATTGTGTAGGGTGTTCATAAGGGGATAACATGGAGCTTGGATTTGGGTTTGGCTGAGCCGGGTCAGGTAAAAATTGGGTTTGGTACAATAAATGGATTAATTTAGTTATTTATGGACACGGGTAAATAAGTAGCATGCGGGGGCTAAACTAAATGGGACACAAGCATCATGTGGGTAGTAGGCTTCATGTGGGCCAGGTCAATATGTTGGGTTGACAGGTTTGGGTCGAAAGGGTGTCCCCAATTCGAGTCGAAGATTAAATGTAACTCTGTGGGATGAATTAAAATTGGGTCTCGTGTCAGAAAAGTTGTACGAAGCAAATGAAGCACAAGATGGTGTGTCTGAGTGGGACACGATGATCATGGGTGTAGCGTGTCTCGAGTAGATCATGCATGAGAAGTTGGTTTGGAGAAAACGACTAGTCTTGTGCTCCTAAATTAAAAGTCACGGTAACGTGCATACGATGATCAAAGATAAAAGTGGAAAATTCATTAATAATTATTCAACGATCAAATGGCCTAAATTGACCTGAAGTTGCGCGATGCAAAAAAAGCACAAGGGAACGAGTTTGATGGGACACCTTATACCAAAATAAAGATAATATGGTCTACTACAAAACTCATGAAAAGAGTTTCCAGAGATTGGCATCCCTGACGCTCCAGAAATTAAAGTCATAAAAAATTACATTTAATAATAAAAAATAATTATAATAAAATATTTACTGAAATAATTTATTTAGAAAATTTAAAATAAACCCTAAAATTCAGGGGGCTTACAATCAAGAAGAGAGAGAAACTGAAGTGGAGGAGAAATGGAAGAGGAGGAGGCGGCTGAATGAACGACTCATAAGGAGAGAGAATGGATGATAGGGTTTTGTGTTTATATATGTGAGAGAGTTTTTTGGTAATTTTGGATATTCGGTTTTCAGTTCGGGCCGAAAACCGGGTCGAAAACCGAATAACAAATCCGAAACCTGAACCGTTAATCGATATTCTCATATATACAAAACCGAATTTTGACCCGTAACTTTTAAATCTGACCCTAACCGACATTACGGGTCGAATCGGGCCGATTTTCGGTTTTATAACCATATTTTGCTCACCCCTATAACTAAGTTGTAGAACGAAGATTTATAAAGTTTTAGTTTCATAAAACTGAACCATAGGCCCTGTAACAGTACCCCAGTCCCAAAATACTTGGGACTAGATACGTATCATGCCAGCTATATACATACGAGTAAATGAAAGGCTCGTATGTATACATAAGCTGTAAAATATAGAAAGCCATGCTCAAACTAAATCTCATCCACAAATATGAAGTTTTAACGATATAATCAAATAGTCATTTGTAGAAACGTTGGGCGGAGACATATCCACTAACAACAAGTTTAAATAAGAAAGAAATATACAAATAACTGATTTGGTCGAGCGAAGCAAATGACGAGTCTAAGAGCAATCATCACGGAGGAAGGAAGACATGGCCTTAGCTAGAGCACCTGTAAGAATCACGAAACACACACCTGGAGAGATCACCAGGTCCTCAGAGGGACGTAACAAGACATATAATATCATGCCATAAACTGAATAAGTAAAAGCTCAACAGAAAGGTATGCATGAGTAAAGGTTCCTAACCATTCTATGTGGAATGCACTTTAGAGGACAATGTTCTACGCAGGGGCTGTAAAAGGATTCACGCAAGCAAGTAATAAAGAGTGGCCAACAAGTAGCGCTCATCCGAGACACTATCGGCCGGGTAACACGTAGCGCTCATCCGAGACACTATCTCCCAAATGTGTGTAAAAATAAATGTAGGCCCTACGCTAGTAGCTGTCCCCTCCTTTCCAATGATACTATACGTATGTCGTAACCATGACACACAAACACGTGTCGTTTCCACCACACTATTTTATAATAGATAACTATCAAGTCTTCTAACATGCATCTAGTGACAGTTATTCCTACGCATGCGTACGGGGGATCAGCCCACACGTAAGTGACCTCTATATGGTACTCACAACTCTCTCACACAAGTCGTATACAATCGTGACAAGTCAATGAGACACACTAAATTTGACGGTAGCCCCTTAACTCTAAGCCAATTGCATAAAATATAGTAATTTACATCAACATATAATTTAGAAAGAAACAACTTGAAAATAAATAAAACATGCACGATATTGAGCAGGAAATTTAAACAGTAAAGGCAAGGTGTCTTGCCTGGTTTGTTGCCTGGTGTGGTTCGGTGTTCTGACAAGTCCTATTTTATCCGATAGCTGAGGTCGATGTGTAAGGGTCTAAATCCGTGAGGAAATAGGTATGAATGAGCAGTCACGATTTGTGATGACAAGAAAAGAAAATTTACGGAAAATATTTTTATAAAGTATTTACATTACTTGAAACAGTAAATTTTATTAGCCGAAATATGTTTTTAGATAAATATTTAGAAAAATGAAAACTCGTTTTTAGGCAAAATACCATAGTTTTGTAAAATAGTTTATAGATAGAAAACTAGTAGTTAAAATAATAAATATTTGGAAATCGTCGTAGGGAAAATTTTAAGTTTAAATACTGAAATAGGGATAAAACAAAACTTTGTTTATATATATATATATATATATATATATATATATATATATATATATATATATATATATATATATATATATATATATATATATATTTATAGTAAAATACTAATAATATATATAAAAAAAAAAATATATATATTTATAGTAAAATACTAATAATATAATATTTTAGGGCTTTGAATCTCTATTTGAAATTACATGTAGTGTCCAAGAATAATAACGATATTTTTTTTATCAAAAATATAATTATATGAAAATTCTTAGTGTGTATATATATATTAAAATATCATGCTTAGTGACATTAATACCATTATTACCATTTGTAAAATATAATTACAAGAAATTACTTTAGTATACAACATCAAGACCATTAATGTACTGTTAACATCACATCCTATTTAGTATTAGTAACCTTTCTTTAAAGAATAACAATATTAATGACTAATAATAATAATAATAATAATAATAATAATAATAATAATAATAATATAAACCATATACTCTTCCTTAAAAGAAAAGAAGGAGGGAGTAGTAAGAGAGAGAAGAAGTTAAGAAGAGGAGAAGAAGCGGAGGTTACAAGTCGGAGAACTCGTCGACGGCGCGGCGCGGCAGATCGGCGCACTGGGGGCTTCCACCGGAGAGGGCGTGGCGGAGGGAGCTTACAGAGGGAAGGCTCCGGTCGGCGGAAGGAGACCTGCGGCGGCGGCGATGGGGTTTTCCGGCCGGGTGCTGCCGGGCATGGTCAAGGCGCCGGCCGAGAGAGGTGGCAGCGGGGTTTTTCGGTCGGGTGCTGTCGGATCTTGGGGCTACTCGTGGTGGCGCTCTGCTGAGACGAGGCCAAGCACGACGGACACGCGCGGGGCAGCGCACGTGTGCGACGGTGGCTCGAGCGCACTCGTACTCAGCGACGACAGAGATAAGGGGCGGAGGAGAACGGGGCTTGGCGCGTCGGGCGGCGCATCCACCAGCGGAGGATGGCGGTGGCAGCTGCCGGCGCTGCGACGGCTAGGGCAGGTGAGGAAATCCTCTTTTTTTCTTTGATTGATGGTGGGTGGTGGTGATGACGACGAAGATGATGGTAGTTGTTAAAGGTGCTGGCGGTAGAGAAGGGGTTTGGTCGGAGTTGGAGGACTGGGTTCAGGTGCCGAGATCGGTGGTAGCGATAAAGAAGATGGGGTGCTGCTGGTGGTTCTATCTTGGTGGTGGAGGAAGAGTCGGGTGTCAGCAACCGCGATGGCGGATGTGGTTGCAGGCTGTGCGATGGCGGGAAGGAGATTGGCGTGGTGACGGAAAGGAGTCAGGTCGGGTGTTGCATGGCGGAACAGGAGCATGTCTTAGGTTTAGGTGTCATGTTGGGATGGGTTTGACACGGCTGGGTTGGACGTCCGGTTTGTCGGACAGGACGAAATTATGTATGTGTAATGAAAATCATAGTGAATGTAGAGGCACAGACACGATGCACAATATGGATGGTAGAAAATCATGGACGAGTACCTCTCCTTATATAGGAGGTGAGAATTCCCAGTTGGATAAGGATTAGGGAGATTTAAATCCCAATGGATAAATTCCATATTAATTCAAATCGATTTAAAATCCAATTTTATATAGATAAAACTTATCTTTAATTTAAAAGCTATTTAAGATAAGGTCAATAATATCTTTTCCAATTTAAATCATAGTAATTAATTTAATATTAAATCAAACAATATTTCAAATACCATTTTTATGATTAAATAAATATAGTAATAATTAATTTCTAAAATTTATGATAAATACTTAAATATTAAATCGTAAAATAGCTCTTATAAATAATAAAACATATTAATAAACAAATTTGAATCGCAAAATATTTGGAATATATTTCATATAAACCATAATTTTCTAAGTCATTACTTATTTTTAAATGACGAATAGAACAACTCTTTTATACAAAATATTTATCGTATTTGTTTGAACACGTACTTTCCTATATAAAATAAAATTTATAATAAAAATATTTTTCTAAAATATGTACCTCCACACATATTCGCACTCGTCGAGCAAATACGAAACGCAATTCTCGCACGCTATGCAAATACAACAATGCGAACTCGTATGCGACGTGCAGATACGAAGTACAAAATAAATAAAAAATATTTTTTTAAAAAAAATCGTAGTAGAAATTTAGGGGGGTTTACATCCTACCCAACTTAAAAGAATTTCGTCCTCGAAATTTAGGAATATGTAGGGTACAAGAGTTTAACGAACAAGAAGTATGAATAATTTATTGGGCGAGGCAAGGAAACGATGGCTATCACAAATGTGCATTTAGAAGTCATGAATTAGATAATTATGAACTTAATTCACAGATATGGTAATGGATAAGGGTCGCTAACTAAGGCAAACACAAATCGAGAAATAGTAAGACATCGAGTAGATCAAAGGGACTAATTTGGAAGATATGGTTCATTGAAAAAATATGGTTGTATAGGTTTGGATTCGATTAAGGAATTGATTTGAATCGTTTCTTAAGTCTCAAGAGTGATTAAAAATCGTAATAATGAATCTAGGGTCGCGAAGGGGACGAGTACTCAAGATGGGGTTACAGACACATTGGTAGGTCAGTGGCTAACTATCTCTGTGTAGATACAAAATTCATGGTCATAGGAGAATAGTTTGGCACAACTATCAAGTACAAGCTTTGTTTGGAATAGGTAAAAGGCGAAAGCCAACAAGAGTTCAAGGAATATGCTTTGAATACCAATATGTGGTTCAACGACGATGGAGAAAAAAACTTCAAGTAGAATTGTCAAGGCAGTCGCGGCTGAGACTCTAGGGGCAAGTTTGACTATGTCTCCATACGCATAGAATAATATATAAAAAGCGAACCAAAGTGTAATAGGTTGATCAGACCATCATGCACCGGTTCAGATTAGACAGTATGTTAGTGGGAGCGACCCAATAAAACATATCATGATCAAGCTTGATAAGAATAAGCTTGCAAAATTTATGCTAAGTTAGCATTAAAATAGTCAAAGTATAAGTAAGGGACCATGATAAAGGGAATTAAATAGTCCAAGGTCCTTTAAAATCTAAGTCTTGCCCAAAGTTTGGGCCTATACAGTCGGCTTGGTTGACTAAATAAGTTAAGGTCTACTGAATTCTATGGTCTAAGTGAACCTATCAATGTGGTCCAACTACTAGTGTGATGGGATAATGAGTTAAGCGATCAAGGTAAGGCACACAAATTAAGCATTAAAGGAAATCAAGTAGAACATCACATATCGGGTTGAAAGAATTTAGTCGAGGTTGAGCTCATATCTATAGCTAGAGAGTATATTGGTTTCACGGTAGGGATTCGAGTCCAGTCTTTTTGACCCGAAAGTCATAACATGAAAATAGAGTATAAGGAGACGTGTTTTAGTGGCACGTGATATACCTACATGAAGGTGGGCTCGTCTAGGTCTTGCATATGAAGTTGGTTGGATGAAAAAGTATAATATTGTGTTCCAAATATCCAAGTCACGGTAAAGAACACAAGAATTTAAAATAGAAAGTGGGAGTTTATGAGATAAGGATTAACGCACAAAATAGTTGACCAGGCTAAAAGCATGAAATAAAGGTAATTTAGATTCTAACAAATCAAGGTAAAATAAGTTAGGAGTACAGTTTCTAGAGATATGATAGCCACTTAGATGGTGTATGATCAAGGAACAATCTAATCATTTCTCAAGTTTCAAATGGTTAGATAGTTACGATAAAATCTAGATTTGAGGGAACGTCGAGTGTAAACCCCTTTAAATTTTTACTATGATTTTAAAATTTTATTTATTTATTTGGTGTTGATTTTGTTATCGAATTTGAACGTCGCGCGCGAATTTGCGTTTTTTATATTTGCTCGTCGAGTGCGAATATGTGCGAGGTACATATTTTGAAAACATTTTATTTATGGAATTTATTAATATAGAAAACATATATCTCATTTCAATATAGAATAGTAACTTGTTTATTTTACTGGAAGGCATATAAATTCCGTCGTACTAGTGGCTATATTTTATTTATTTATTTATGCCGATTTCAAAAATAATATATACATAGATATTTTTGTACTAGTCACATGCGAGATACATAAAATTTAATTCATGTATATATTTGAAATTTTCAAAATTCCTTTATTATTAGTTTATTATTTATCTTAAATTATTAAAAAGGCATTTTAAAGATATTTTCTATTAATACTCAAATATTTATTACAATTTTTGAAATTATTTAATACTGATTATTTTAGTATTTATAAAAGATAATTTAAAATTTTGTTGGTTTAAATTTAATTAATTATGATGATTAAAATTTGAAAATATTTTATCGACTTTATTTTAAATAGATTTTAAAAATAGAATGTATCCATATTGGATTAGGATTTGATCCAATTACTTTTAGTCAATTTGAATTAAATATGAAAAGATCTAATTGGGGATTTAAACAATCCCAGTCCTTATCCAACTGGGTCCTCTACCTCATATATAAGAAGAGGCTCATTGCTCCTTTATTCCATAAACTCCACACCCAAAATTTCTATCCACAATCACATCGTGCATCGTGTCCGTGCCCTGCCATCTACTATATTTCTGTTTTTGTACAAATACACTGGTTCTACATGCCCGACAGATCCGGACACCCGACTCCACAACTCCGACCATTTGATATTGACCCGGCCGAAATCCCCTTGACCATCCCTGACACATAACTCTAATCTAAAACCCGAACCCTATCGCCTCCCCACTAAAGTCCTCCTCTGGCAGACTCTCTGCCGGCCACCCCGCCTACCCAGCACCAACCCTGACCTCCTCCTTCGCTCCGCTTCCCTGACCAGCAACCGGTCCTTTCTGTAGTAACCAGAATTGCTGCACCTCCGGCAAATCGTCGTTCCAACTCGCGCTAACCCGTCGCACTAGTCGCATCTCCCCATCGGTGTTACTACGGCCAAACCCAGGCCCACTGCCACCTTGCTCCTCCCCATCGCTATAGATACCACCACAGCAAACCACCACCCATCGCCATTGCCGTGCTCGACAGCAGACCACACCCAACCACAAAAACTGCCACCACCATCTCTACAGATTTTCGGCAAACACCCGACCAACGTCGCCGCGACCCCAGCCACCATCACCCATAGAAGAAAAAAAAGGGCGAGCAAGCGAACACCCAAACCACTAGACTCACCGTGCAAGCGCCGAAGTACGCCGCCTTCGTGTCTTCCCATGCCACGTCGCACAGACCGAAGCGCCGGGAAGCCTTCGCGTAGACCGTCCGACCTTGCCATCACCGGGGAAATACTGCCCCCTGTCGACTTTGCCTCCTACGCCTCTGTCGTCGATATAGCTCCTCCGCCCCCGCGTCCAGCAGAAACCCAGCAGCCGCAGCCTCCTGTAAGTCTTCCGCAACGCCGGGCCTCCTCTTCCGTGACTGTACGTCGTGGACGAGCCCAGTCATTTACCCAGCTGCATCCTCCTCTGCCGAGTCGGTCATATCTCCTCCTCGATGAAACCCTCTTCGCCGCTCTGCCCCTGAGCCGCCCTAGCCGAGCACCCGGCTCGTTGAACTCCGGGTTTCGGCCTCCCGTGTCGCCGTTTCTCCGCCGCGCCTCTCGCGGCCGCTCATCCCGTCATCTGATCGGGCCTTGCTCCCAGCAAGCCGCCGTCGTCGCCGCCTAGGCGACGTGAGCACCGACCGCACATGAGTTTAAACCCTTTCCCTATCTCCCTTCTCCGTTCCTTTCCTCCCCTTCCGACCGCCTCCGCGTGCGAGTGCCCCACCTGCCGGAATCGACGCCACCGAGGCTGGTAAGACCCTCCCGCTCTCTTCATCTTCTTCTCCACCTTTCTTGCCGCCTCGTCTTCGTCTTGTTTTCCTTCTTCAAGTACATTCCTTGTTTTGTTTACTGAAAGTTTGTGTCCCCTCTCTCTTCTACTTCTCTTTATTTAAGAAAAGCTTGCAGTTCTTTATTTTTGCATTTTTCTCATTGTTTAATTGGTACCTTGACTCGGTAAACGAAGGGATGAGGGAAATAGTAAAGACTAAAGACTAATCATTTTAGTATATTCCTATATTTTATTAACCATATATTAATGTCAGATGTAAACCTATATGTATATGTATGGGCTGTATTTTTTATTAACAAAGGTTGGGTAATTTATTATATTTTGTGAAACTACTTATATAATGATTTTTAAAACATGTAGTGAAAAAATATATATATTTTTTCTAGATTTATATTTATAGTATTAGTCATGATCTCATACATGTATTCTAAACTAGGTATATAGGTCTCCTATACATTAGTACATGTTTTTACTATTTAAAACAAATGACCATTTCAATAAATAAATACAAAGTTTTAGCTTGACAAACAAGAGTTTAGCTCCATAGTAATTTCCTAGAAATATTTTGTGTCTACCTAGAATATGCTTGATTTATAAAAATATAGATTTTAGCCAAAAATTGACAAATTTAGAGTATTTTGGCCTAAAAACAGGTTTTTCTAGTATGTATTATTCTAAAAATTATTTCTAATAATAAAATATGTCCTTCAAATATTTTCTAAAAATATTATAAGCATTTCCTCCAAATTTTTCCTTCGACTATCGCTATTGGTGTAACACCCAATTTTCTGAAATTGGGGTATTTTTGAAAATTTATTATTTTTATTATTTATTAATGGTGTTTTAGTCATGATATGATTTTTGGTGGGCGGTAGAACGCTGTCCTAGGCTGTACTTATATTGTTAGATGATTGACCTAGGACAGCGTTCTACCGCCGATACTGCGGCGTAGGCTGGACGTACCCACTTCTCGTGCCCACACATTTTTAGTGGTGGCCCATACAGGTCGAGTTTATGTAGTGGTATTCGAACTAGAGTACCACGATAGCCTGTGATAGGATTTGAGGAATAGGCTTAGAGAGAGTGGATACTCAATCACAATTAGGAAATTTCCATGGATTTGAACCTACTGACTTTTGTTCAAATTTGTATAATCTATTTCATATTGTCCTTGATACTATCATCTTTGTACCGTTATTGACTTCCTTGTCGATCTGTCTTCAGGATGGTGGAGACACGATCACAGCGTCTCGGTCCAGGTGACACCACTGAGAGGTCTGCCACCTCTCGTCCAGCTCACTAGGACCCGGGGACCACAGCTCCCCTTACTCCAGTTCATATGGGAGCTTCTGCCACATTTGGGGGTGCACCTCTACTTATTCGGGGGACCATCCCAGCTACCCCAGACATGCCTCCCCCGCAGTTTCGTCAGCCACAGTTTCAGCAGCACCAGCAGCAGTTCCAGCCGCAGATGCCATATGGATTAGTGGATGCTGCACAGATGTTTACATACTTCCAGCATTTCCTAGAGTCGCAGCAGGCTCAGCAGCAGCGTCATACGACGGAGTTTACTAGGGGCATAGAAGAGGTCCATCAGCTGGCTAGAGCGACGATGGAGAGGTTGGCTGTCCAGCCACATGGAGGATCGGGACAGCCGCGACAGCAGAGGATTTCGGGCATTCAGGAGTTCAAGAAGATGAACCCCAGAGACTTCTTGGGGACAGAGGGGATTCTTTATACTGACGACTGGATTGAGCACATTGAGGAGATCTTTCGACTGGCGGAGATACCAGCCGGACTCCAGATAGAGGCAGCAGCCAGCCAGATGCAGGATCTTGCCCGTACCTGGTATCAGACGGACCCGAGGGTTGGCACTCCAGGACAGACATGGGGAGCTTTCAAGGAGCTCTTCAAGGGGAAGTTTTTTTCGGATCAGGCAGTCGGTGCCTTGGAGACCTAGTTCGAGAACCTGGTTCAGGGGAACCAGACTGTAGAGGAGTATTCCGGTGAGTTTTGCCGGTTGAGCAGGTTTGTGGAGGGCCTTAGCGAGACAGCGAAGACGAGGAGGTTCAGGAAGGGCTTGGTCAAGGAGGTCAAGTCCTTGACCAAGAGTGACAGGAATGCCACTTTTGAGGAGATTCTGGCAGGAGCGATGGCAGCTGAGGATGATCTTGAGCTGAAGCTCAAGAGGGGCCGTGATACACAGGGGGCCGGCAGCAGTGGAGGTCAGTCCAAGAGGCCTCACTATCAGCATCAGCAGAGGCAGCCATAGCAGTATCAGCAGCCGATGCAGCAACAGACCCCGAGACAGCAGACTACCAGTTGTCCCTACTGTAAGAAGCCGAGACATGGATGGGGAGAGTGCAGGAAGAGACTGGGCTGGTGCCTACTATGCGGGGCAGCGGACCACCAGCTGAGGGAGTGTTCCCAGTACACAGGCAGAGTAGCACAGGGAGCAGCACCAGGAGCAGGAGCCAAGGCTCCGGTAGGTCAGCAGAGGGGACCATTACAGCCACAGCAGCAGAGATTTATGCAGTTTCAGCAACAGGCTGGAAGAGGTCAGCAGGGGCGAGCTTACGCCATGACAGTTGAGGATGCTCAGGCAGTTGGCGATGTGCTTGCAGGTTCCGTTCTTCTAAATTCCATTCCCACCTTGCTTCATTATATCTATCTTGAAATCCAATTCCATCTGCTCCTACATGTTACTTTATTATCGATAATTTTTGACCTGGTAGTTCTTTTTGATTTTTGTCGATTGTTTGTTTCTTCATCTCTTACTTAGGAGTAGGAGTAGGAGTAGGAGTAGCTTTAGCCGTTAATATAATTCTTTGAGTAACTTCTTTTGTCAAGAAATTTCCCTTAAATGAATTAATGTATGTGCTATGCTTTTTTGACTTAGAATTGTCACGCCCCAGAACCAGAATACTGGAGAGCGGGGGCAGACATAGCCAGCTACGTATATTGAAATGGAAGCCACCTCGATATACGGTCACGCTGTCTAGAAATATGAGGGTTTACTACAAGCCAACAGTCTCTTATGGTCATGAACAAGCCTAATGTCTCAATCACAAACAAGTAAGTAAGGTCGCAAGATGTATGATCATTAAATATACAATAATAAGGCATCCCAAATATTACATATTCAGCTGATCATGAAGCTAGTCGTTACAAAATGTTAGGACTAGCAAGAGTTTAGTCGTACATGATCAACCCTAGGATTTGTTAATCATGTTCACAGCCCGTAGGCAGACAGTAAGTAAAGTGCATCGAGCTAACAGGTGCTCGTCGGCTAAACGCCTCAAAAGAATAGTTTTACAATGAAGTGGACAAGACAAAAAGGAAAACCCACTCTTGGCCCGGGTTCCGTCTAGTTGTCACCATTGGGCTGGAAGCTTAGTAGATCCTCGGAAGCTGCTCCAAAATCTGGCCACACAAAACCAGCTGGGTCAACCCCAGAAAGAGCAAGTGCCACAAGGGGGCCACGAAATAAGAACAAAAGCCAACAATTAGGACAAGAAAGTCTAATAGCAAAACTAAAATTTACAAAAACATGTCAGGATGATATACGACGAGATAACCATGGAACTATTCCGATAACCAGGTTACAACCCGTAAACCAAACAAGGACCGGGGTTGTAACCCTTCACCTGAACAAAACTTGGTTTCCCACCATTTATCGGCAAGATAAAAATGTAAGAAATCAAGACAAGAAGCAATCTTGTACTGGATCAAGACATGGCTAGACTGGTTATGCCTCATTCAATCAATCACGGCCAAGCAGATACTACGGCTTACTACTTTAACTAACTAGGGTTATCATAGGCCTAATTACTAACAAGATGCAGTGAGATTATTCCACAGCCACAAGCCTTGCAGACCATCCAGGTTACCCAGGTCGAAAATTAGGAGTTGAATTCAGGTGGGTACATCGTACAGGAACGCATGTACCCTTAGGTGACTTAGAAGGTGCAACACATGACAGTGTGCTGGAAATGCGCCCTACTCGTCGGCAGGCTACAGATCCCAAGAGCGTCCAGGTAACGGGATTGCCTGTAGCTGTGTCATCTCTTCATGACTACTGTGTTATTCTAGTTATTAACCTTAATCTATTTTAGTAGTTACTCCTGACCGTGGTACTCAGGAGTTCCATCCTAGACATGATGCAAGACAAGACAAGTGGATTTAACAAGCAAGCAAGAAAGAACTACCCACGGTGTCAAGGCAGGTCAAGTTAAGTTAGCCGTCGCAACAACGTTAAGTTATCAAGTCATGCTACAAGTCAGGAGTGCGCCGCCACGGGCCACTATCAAGTTATCAAGTCACAAGGATTAATTACAAGTTACAAGTTAGGTGTGTACCCCACTGGGTCACTAGCAAGGAGATCAGAGAATACCAGAAAATCTCGAGAACCGTACTAGTCATAAACAATTACTTGAAAACCGTGTTAGGCCGTGTCGAGTCAAGATAGTCGTGCTGTGTTGAACAGATCTCAGGAAAAACCAAATCCACAAAAGAGAAACCAAGTCAAGAAATAAAACCAATACTCCAAGAGCCAATGGGTTAAGCAAGGGGTCAGGGGAGCAGCATACGCACAAGGCCACGCACGCAGGGGAGCTGCGTACGCACAAGGGCACGCAGGGGAGCTGCGTACGCAAACGAGCACGCACGCAGGGAGCAGCGTACGCACAAGGGCAGGCACACAAGGGAGCTTGCGTACGCACAAAAGCATGCACGCAGGGGAGCTGCGTACGCACAAAAGGCACGCACGCTGGAGAGCTGCGTACGTACAAAAAGGCACGCATGCAGGAGAGCTGCGTACGCAAAAAGGCACGCACGCAGGAGAGCTGCGTACGCACAAAAGCATGCACGCAAGAGAGCTGCGTACGTGCAAAAGCACGCACGCAAGGGAGCTGCGTATGCACAAAAGCACTAACACAGGAGAGCTGCGTACGCAAAAAGTCACGCACGCGGAAAAGCTGCATACGCGCAAAGGCACGCATGCAGGAGAGCTGCGTACGCACAAGGCACGCACGCAGGAGAGCTGCGTACACGTAAAGGCACGTACGCAGGAGAGCTGCGTACGCGCAAAAGCACGCACGCAGGGAAAGGGTCTTCTTTCCCATGGCTGAGAAGAAGCTCCAATGGCTCCCAAAACTTCAGAGCATCACAACTTTGCCACCCGAACTCCAAATCCGGATTTCCGAAGTTCCAACCAGGGTGGAATTGAACTCTCTTCCACATGGAAACATCAAAACCCATAAAAATCTAACTTAAATAGATCAAAACCATGCAAAACCAAAAATAAGAAAAACTTAGATCTAGAACCATGGAGACTCCAAATCACAAAATACCAAGTTCTAATATTGATCACCATGTCCTAATCTAGCAAATGGATAAATAAAATGGGGTTCTCATATGGTGGCAAGGTGCACTTGCCTATGGGTGGGTGTTGTATAGAGGAAGGAGAAGAGTGTTGTGTAGAGGAAGGAGAAGAAAAAATTAATGAAGGTTTATGAGGAGAGAGAAAAAGTTGATAGAGTTTTAAAGAGGGTGGGATGTGGTGTGTTGAGGGTGGAGTATAGGCTAAGGTGTTCCAATACACTTTAAACCAAACCAAACCCAATCCAATTAAAACCGAGCCATGTCAAAACCCAAAATACGAGAAATACCAAAATTTCACAAGTTGAAAAAAATAAAAAAACATGCCAAAATCCAGATACGAGTATAAATACGAAATACGGGGAAAATACGGGAAATGAGGGTGATAACTCTACCCACCTTAAAA
This sequence comes from Iris pallida, assembly GCA_029216955.1. Lineage (NCBI taxonomy): Eukaryota > Viridiplantae > Streptophyta > Magnoliopsida > Asparagales > Iridaceae > Iris > Iris pallida. Next base: position 5,475,576 of record JANAVB010038419.1, read on the forward strand.
GAATTCCGTTCTCAAAATTTAATCAAGGAGCTAGAGATTGTCACAACAAGCTATATTAAGCACAGGCAAGTTACACTAAGCATTTCAATCATACAATCATACAATACAAGCAAGGAAGGGAAAACGTAAGGCATAAGAAAGACATTATACCTCACGAGTCAAACAGGTAGGGATATCGCGATCGGATGTCGTCCTCACGCTCCCACGTTGACTCACCTAGAGAGTGATGACCCCAAGCAATACGGACTAATTTAATAGTCTTGTTCTTGAGTATCTTCTCCCTCCGGTCCAATATAGACACGGGCCTCTTCTCATACGAAAGGTTGGTACCAACAACCAATTCCGAATGGTCTAGGATGTGACTCGGGTCCGGAATGTACCGTCGTAATTGGGACACATGGAATACATCATGCACCTCACTTAGCGACGGCGGAAGAGCGAGACGATAGGATACATCTCCTACTCGCTCTAGAATATCGAACGACCCTATATACCTAGGACTAAGCTTTCCCCGCACGCCAAAGCGAATGACGTCGCGGTTAGGCGAGATCCTAAGGAATATATGGTCGCCGATAGCAAATTCTAAGGGACGCCGATGAGCATCGTCCCAATGGCGCTGGCGGTCCTGGGCAACTCGGAGGTGATCTCTGACCTTCCTGACCACTTCAACCGTCTGGAAAATCAATTCGGGTCCGAGCATCTGCCTCTCCCCGACATCGTCCCATGCTAGCGGGAATCTGTACTTCCTGTCATAAAGAGCCTCGAAGGGTGCCATCTGGATACTGGCCTGATAACTGTTGTTGTACGAGAATTCTACCAGGTGCAGATGATTCTCCCATGAACCACCGAAGTTAAGGGTACAGGACCTCAACATATCTTCAAGGGTCTGGATTGTGCTGATTGACCATCCGTCTGCGGGTGATAAGCTGAGCTGAATTAAAGGCGAGTCCCCAAACTCTTCTGCAAGCTGCGCCAAAAGTGTGATGTAAATCTTGAATCCCTGTCCGAGGTGATGCTGACTGGCACACCGTGAAGCCTGACGATCTGTCTGAGATACATCTCTGCTAACTGCGCCGTCGACTGTCCAACTCTGAATGGGAGAAAGTGTGCCACCTTGGGAAGCCTGTCCACAATTACCCAAATAGCATCTTTGCCGGCCGGAGATCTGGACAATCCGGTCATGAAATCCATGGTTATATGTTCCCATTTCCATTCTGGGATCGATAAGGGTTGAAGAAGTCCAGCGGGCCTCTGATGTTCAGCTTTAACCTATTGGCAAACCAAATACCAAGAAACAAACCGGGCTATCTCCCTCTTCATGCCATTCCACCAGAAATGCTGACAAATATCACGGTACATCTTTGTACCACCCGGATGAATAGAATATTGCGAACTGTGGGCTTCTGTCATGACTTTCTGTCTGATATCTCCACTGGGTACACAAAGACGAGTGCCGTGTCGAAGTGTACCGTCTTCATGGATACATAACTCTGGCCTTCTTCCTGCTTCACACTCTGTTCTGAGTCGCTGGATCTTGGAATCCGTTGACTGCGCCACCCGGATTCTCTCAACTATGTTGGACTAAACCTGTAGGCTGGCCATCAATGCCACGCTGGTTGAAAGAACCACTTCAATTCCCATCTTCTGAAGATCTGCCAATAATTCTGGTTGCACCGTCAGGAAATAAACTCCGGCTCTCCTGCTCAATGCATCTGCTACAACGTTGGCCTTCCCGGGATAATATTGCAAATCCATATCATAGTCCACCAGTAGTTCGAGCCATCTTCTCTACCGCATATTAAGGTCCTTCTGGGTGAAAACATACTTCAGGCTCTTATGATCAGTAAAGATCTCCACTCTATCTCCGTACAGGTAGTGTCTCCACAACTTCAAAGCAAACACTACCGCCGCCAATTCCAAGTCGTGGGTCGGGTAATTCTTCTCATGATCACGTAGTTGACGTGACGCATAAGATATTACCTTCCCATGCTGCATCAAGACACACCCCAATCCTCTGCCTGAAGCGTCGTAATAAACTGTGAATCCTCCGGTCCTATCTGGAAGGGTGAGAATGGGAGCCGTTATCAAACCTTGCTTCAACTTCTCAAATGATTCCTGACATTCTGCTGTCCAAACAAACGGCACATCCTTGCGGGTCAACTGGGTCATCGGCGCTGAAATCCTTGCAAAATTTGAAACGAACCGTCGGTAGTAGCCGGCCAATCCAAGGAAGCAGCGAACCTCAGTCACTGAGCTGGGTACCGGCCATGACTCGATAGCCACAATCTTCTGGGGATCCACTTCCACTCCTCCTCGGGTAATAATGTGACCCAAGTATGAAATGCGATCGAGCCAGAACTCGCATTTACTGAACTTGGCGTACAACTGATGCTCCCTAAGCCTCTGGAGGACGACTCTGAGATGCTGCTCATGCTCCGCTTCACTCTTGCTGTAGACCAGGATGTCATCTAGGAACACGATCACAAATTGATCTAAGTAAGGCATGAAAATACGATTCATGAGGTCCATGAATACGGCCGGCACATTGGTCGCTCCAAAGGGCATAACAAGGAACTTCCAATGTCCATACCTCGATCTGAATGCTGTCTTCAGGATGTCCTGCTCTCTGACTCTGATCTGGTGGTATTCCGACCGCAAGTCGATCTTCGAGAACACTGAAGCCCCTCTGAGCTGATCAAACAAGTCATCTATCCTCGGAAGAGGGTATCTGTTCTTGATTGTCACTGAATTCAAGGTACGATAATCAACACATAGCCTAGACGTACCATCTTTCTTTTTCACAAGAAGCATCGGGGCTCCCCAAGGCGATCCACTAGCACGGATGAATCCCTTGGTCCTCAATTCTTCAATCATCTTGTATAAAATTTCCAACTCTGAAGGCGCCTTCCTGTAGACTCGTTCTGATACTGGTGCTGTCCCGGGAATCAAGTCTATAGTGAACTCAATCTTCCGTTCTGGCGGCATCCCTGGAAGCTCCTCTGGAAACTCTTCAACTATCCGGGGTAACTGCACTGCTGCTACTGCCATCCGTAATGCTGGGGAAGATGGCTCCACTGCGCCTCTGGAAAACGAAAACTCTGGCTCGCCGGGGATACTAAAGACAACTCTGCCAATATGGCAGTTTATCCTAGCATACTGGTTCCTCAACCAATCCATGCCTAGGACTACATCATAGTCTGCCATAGGAAACTCTATGAATCTAGCGGGGAACTCCCTACCACTAACTACGATCCGACACGAGGAAAACACTCGATCTACTCCCACAAGGCCATTACCAGTAAGTATATTGAGCCTCACTGATAATGGCTCGGGCTCCAATCCTATCCGTGTTGCGAATCATGCAGACATAAATGAATGCGATGCACCAGAATCAAATAATACAGATGCTGGAGAGGAGTTGACGAGAATAGTACCTGCCACAACCTCACCTGGTGCAACTTCTTCTTCCATAGCCATCATCATGTCCTGACCTTGTCCTCTGGCTGCTGGTCCCCTCTGCTGGAAACCTTTCTGTCTATTCTGGATCTGAGCTTGGGCTTGTGCATACTGCTGGGGGTGTTGTTGCTGGAATGCCTGAGACTGAGGCGGCAAGGGCCTCAAGGACTGATACTGCTGCTGCTGAACTGGTGTTGGGGCCGGTCCTCTCACCGAAGAGCTAGAAGGGTTGGATGCTGATGAACCACCCCTATTCGGGCAAGCCCCTATCCTATGATCTGCTGCTCCATAAGCCAGGCACAATCCCTGCGCCCTGCAGCAGTCTGCCACCACATGCCCTGGCTTCCCGCAATGAGAACATCCCATCACGGAAGTCTGCTTCTGCTTCGGCTGCTGCGGGTACGTCGGAGTCGAATGCTGAACCGACGTTACTGAGGCCGCCCGCCTCGGAGTTCCAATGGTCAATCCCCTAGCTGTCGGGGCTGGAGCCGATGATTGGTGCATCTGACTGTGGGACCGCTTCCTACCTCCGGTCCTATCCACGATCCTCTGGGAGGTGTATTCATGCCTCCTAGCTGCTCTTAAGACTGCATCGAACATCTGGTGCTCGAACTGCTCAACCGCCAACAAGATCTTCAAATGCAGTCCCTGCTGGAACTGCTGGGCCCTATCAAACTCGGTCGCCACCAAGGTGGGGGCAAACCTACTGAGTCTAGAAAACTCTGATGCATAACTGTCGACTGTTCTGCCTCCTTGCTTCAAGTTGGTAAATCTGGTCTGCAGGTCGTACCGAGCCACAGCATCGAAATACTTCGTTTGGAATCTCTCTCTAAACACTGCCCAAGCAATGGGTGCCACTAATCCCATGGCTTGTCCCGCCCACCAACTGCGAGCCAAGTCCAACAACTGCAGGCGTACCACTACCTTCTCATTCTTGGGTGTCCTAGCTGCTTCCAGAATCACCTCGGTATCCTGAAGCCATGCATCCGCGGCAATCGCATCCTCGCTGCCGTCGAAGAAAGGAGGTTCAATCGCTTGAAGCTGTTTGCCGCCTGGTTTCCTGGATGTCCGCCTCGAGTCAAAGCATCTTGAACTGTCTGGTACAGGGCATCGCTTCAACGATTCTGGGAAGCTATCAAGGTTATGATGAGGCCTACTAAGGTACCATCATCTGGCTCTGCAGGCTGGACGGGCCGAACTGGTGACTCTCCTCCAGTAGGCACAACTCTGGAGGCTACCCCGGAATGCTGGGCTTGATCTCTGGGTTGCTGCTGACCCACGGAAAGTGCTCCACCTCGTTGATCGGTAGGACCAGGTACAGTGTCGCTGAAGAAGACGACACAGGAAATAATAAGGAAAGGACCAGGACAGATTAATGATATAAGCATGTAATCAGGGCAAGAATCCAGGGATTCAGAGGATACGAACAGAGATCAAGGACGAGTACTGATTGAGACATCTATCTGGTAAACACTCATATTTCTTAATTTACAAGGCCTGCATGGGCCACCACTTAAACCATGTCACGCCCCAGAACCAGAATACTGGAGAGCGGGGGCAGACATAGCCAGCTACGTATATTGAAATGGAAGCCACCTCGATATACGGTCACGGCTGTCTAGAAATATGAGGGTTTACTATAAGCCAACAGTCTCTTATAGTCATGAACAAGCCTAATGTCTCAATCACAAACAAGTAAGTAAGGTCGCAAGATGTATGATCATTAAATATACAATAATAAGGCATCCCAAATATTACATATTCAGCTGATCATGAAGCTAGTCGTTACAAAATGTTAGGACTAGCAAGAGTTTAGTCGTACATGATCAACCCTAGGATTTGTTAATCATGTTCACAGCCCGTAGGCAGACAGTAAGTAAAGTGCATCGAGCTAACAGGTGCTCGTCGGCTAAACGCCTCAAAAGAATAGTTTTACAATGAAGTGGGCAAGACAAAAAGGAAAACCCACTCTTGGCCCGGGTTCCGTCTAGTTGCCACCATTGGGCTGGAAGCTTGGTAGATCCTCGGGAGCTGCTCCGAAATCTGGCCACACAAAACCAGCTGGGTCAACCCCAGAAAGAGCAAGTGCCACAAGGGGGCCACGAAATAAGAACAAAAGCCAGCAATTAGCACAAGAAAGTCTAATAGCAAAACTAAAATTTATAAAAACATGTCAGGATGATATACGACGAGATAACCATGGAACTATTTCGATAACCAGGTTACAACCCGTAAACCAAACAAGGACCGGGGTTGTAACCCTTCACCTGAACAGAACTTGGTTTTCCACCATTTATCGACAAGATAAAAATGTAAGAAATCAAGACAAGAAGCAATCTTATACTGGATCAAGACATGGCTAGACTAGTTATGCCTCATTCAATCAATCACGACCAAGCAGATACTACAACTTACTACTTTAACTAACTAGGGTTATCACAGGCCTAATTACTAACAAGATGCAGTGAGGTTATTCCACAGCCACAAGTTCTGCAGACCATCCAGGTTACCCAGGTCGAAAATTAGGGGTTGAATTCAGGTGGGTACATCGTCCAGGAACGCATGTACCCTTAGGTGCCTTAGAAGGTACAACACATGACAGTGTGCTGGAAATGCGCCCTACTCGTCGGCAGGCTACAGATCCCAAGAGCGCCCAGGTAACGGAATTGCCTGTAGCTGTGTCATCTCTTCATGACTACTGTGTTATTCTAGTTATTAACCTTAATCCATTTTAGTGGATACTCCTGACCGTGGTACTCAGGAGTTCCATCCTAGACATGATGCAAGACAAGACAAGTAGATTTAACAAGCAAGCAAAAAAGAACTACCCACGGTGTCAAGGCAGGTCAAGTTAAGTTAGCCGTCGCAACAGCGTTAAGTTATCAAGTCATGCTACAAGTCAGGAGTGCGCCGCCACGGGCCACTATCAAGTTATCAAGTCACAAGGATTAATTACAAGTTACAAGTTAGGTGCGCACCCCACTGGGTCACTAGCAAGGAGATCAGAGAATACCAGAAAATCCCGAGAACCATACTAGTCATAAACAATTACTTGAAAATCGTGTTAGGCCGTATCGAGTCAAGATAGTCGTGCTGTGTTGAACAGATCTAAGGAAAAACCAAATCCACAAAAGAGAAACCAAGTCGAGAAATAAAACCAATACTCCAAGAGCCCATGGGTTAAGCAAGGGGTCAGGAGAGCAGCGTACGCACAAGGGCACGCACGCAGGGGAGCTGCGTACGTACAAGGGCACGCAGGGGAGCTGCGTACGCAAATGAGCACGCACGCAGGGAGCAGCGTACCCACAAGGGCACGCACGTAGGGGAGCTTGCGTACGCACAAAAGCACGCACGCAGGGGAGCTGCGTACGCACAAAAGGCACGTACGCTGGAGAGTTGCATACGCACAAAAAGGCACGCACGCAGGAGAGCTGCGTACGCAAAAAGGCACGCACGCAGGAGAGCTGCGTATGCACAAAAGAATGCACGCAAGAGAGCTGCGTATGCGCAAAAGCACGCACGCAAGGGAGCTGCATACGCACAAAAGCACGCACACAGGAGAGCTGCGTACGCACAAAAGCACGCACGCAGGAGAGCTGCGTACGCAAAAAGGTATGCACGCAGGAGAGCTGCGTACGTGCAAAGGCACGCACGCAGGAGAGCTGCGTACGCACAAGGCACGCACGCAGGAGAGCTGCGTACGCACAAAGGCACGCACACAGGGGAGCTGCGTACGCACAAAAGCACGTACGTAGGAGAGCTGCGTACGCGCAAAAGCACGCACGCAGGGAAAGGGTCTTCTTCTCCATGGCTGAGAAGAAGCTCCAATGGCTCCCAAAACTTCAGAGCATCACAACTTGGCCACCCGAACTCCAAATCCAGATTTCCAAAGTTCCAACCAGGGTAGAATTGAACTCTTTTCCACATGGAAACATCAAAACCCATAAAAATCCAACTTAAATAGATCAAAACTATACAAAATTGAAAATAGGAAAAACTTAGATCTAGAACCATGGAGACTCCAAATCACAAAATACTAAGTTCTAATGTTGATCACCATGTCCTAATCTAGCAAATGGACAAATAAAATTGGGTTCTCATGTGGTGGCAAGGTGCACTTGCCTATGGGTGGGTGTTGTGTAGAGGAAGGAGAAGAGTGTTGTGTAGAGGAAGGAGAAGAAGAAATTAATGGGGGTTTATGAGGTGAGAGAAAAAGTTGGTGGAGTTTTAAAGAGGGTGGGATGTGGTGTGTTGAGGGTGGAGTATAGGCTAAGGTGTTCCAATACACATTAAACCAAACCAAACCCAATCCAATTAAAACCGAGCCATGTCAAAACCCAAAATACGAGAAATACCAAAATTCCACAAGTTGAGAAAAATAAAAATATATGACAAAATCCAGATACGAGTATAAATATGAAATACGAGGAAAATACGGGAAATGAGGGTGACAAGAATTGATAGAGTAGCTCTGACCATAGAATGGTAACCCTTTTAGGCCTGTGATTTATTGTTTCCTTATCTTCCCAGTCTATACCTATGACCAGGACTGTCCCACTAAACCTACCCTTATACTACTATTGCATCACAATTTCTGGTTCAATTTAGGTACCATAGACCTTTCCCACTATAAATTATGATCATCGTAGGCACATTACCGTGACTTTTAAATTAGGAGCACAAGACTAGTTGTTTTCTCAAAACTAACTTCACATACATGACCTAGACATGACACTCTACACCCATGACCTTAGTGTCCCTCTCAGGCATACCATCGCGTGCTTCATTTGCTTAGTACGATTTCCCTGACCCGAAACTCCATCCTGATTTACCCCATGGAGTTACTTTTGATTTCGATTTGAATTAAGGACACCTTATGGCCTAAAACTGCCAGCCAATTTTGGACATGACCCAGTATAGGTCTACTACCCATATTTTACTTATTGACCTTGTATGTTGCTAGGTAGTAGCTTCGACCCTGATTGTTGGAGGTTGACCTAGGAGGAGTACGACCATCTAAATTTTGAGGACAAAATTATTTTAAGGAGGGTAGACTTGTAACACCCAGTTTTCTGAAATTAGGGTATTTTTGAAAATTTATTATTTTTATTATTTATTAATGGTGTTTTAGTCATGATATGATTTTTGGTGATTATTAGTGTAATTAAAACTATTTCTAAGTCATGACTTATGACTTTGTGATTTTACTAGTATAACCCTAGTGTAAACCCTAGTTATTCCTTAACCTAGAAGTTGCCATGACCATGTGAGCCTAGCCATAGGCTTAGAACATCAAATTAGTGATTTTAGCCAAAAAGGGTATTTTGGTAATTTACTAGATTTTATTTGGAATTATGTGATTTTATTATTATTAATTATTGTTAAGTACCATGATTAGTCCCTAACCTAGTTTACCCTAATCTAGAAGTTAGCCACTAACCTAAAAGCTAGAGGATAGACATTAGTCATTGGTTAAAGTAGGAAAAATATCTAGATATTCACATATGTGATATTTTGCTTAAAACCCTAAAAATATCCTTGCTTGGCACCAAAAGTCCTTGCCTTCACCATGAAGAAAGGCCAAGGACACCCCCCCTTGCCATGGCCGGCCAAAGGACACCCCTACACTACCCCCCTTCCTATATAACCCCATCATATTTATTTATGATCATTTTACATGAATTAAAACCTAAAAAAATTCCCTTTCCTTCAAACCTCCATAACTTGATCATTTTTGATCTAAATTCACTCTAGTCTTTTGCATTGGGACCCTACAACATCAAGGGTGCTAAGGGAGGCTAGCAATCCAGATTTCACAAGCTTTGGGCATCACCAAGTGGAAGGACAAACACCCCCTCTTTACTGAGTTTCCTTGGAATTTGCATCAATAGGTAAATACCCATAAACCTAGCTAATATTCTATTTTTTCTTCATAAATGCATGAATATAGGTCTACCCTAGATGTGGGTCAAGTTTGGTGAAATCTAGGGTTGGTTTGGTGTCCGTATCGGACACGTATCCTAGGTTATAAAACCTTGTTTGGTGAAATGCCTCAAAGAAATGGTTTTTGTTATTTTGTAAAATGAATTACATATTTGGTAGCCCTTGGCATGCTGATCATGAAACCCTATGGCTGAGCACATTTCTGTGCTGTGTCCGTGTCCAAAATGGACACGAACTCACTGTACGATGCACACGAACAGTGCCCTGCTACCACACTGCTCGTGCTCACTGCACAGAGCACTAGGACACGTAAAATTTGATATGGACACGGGGGCAATGTCTGCGAACATGCCCCCAAAGTCTCATAACTTCTCGTGTCATGTCGAGTGAGAAAACTCACTCGCACTGGACACGCACTGCGCTACACGCGCACGTTTCAGCCGAGAAATCGGCTCTGATACGAGGCTCGTGTCCCTCGTGGACACGTCGTGGTGTCGTGTCAGGATGACACGTGTGTAGCCCATCACTGGGCGAACACTAGGACACGAGCACGAGATGTATTGTGTCCTGTATCACGAGCATGAGACACTCGACCGCGTGCACGATGCGGTCTGAAACACACGATTTTCGACACTGATACGCGTGTCGTATCACATGTAGACACGGGGATGACACCTAACAGTGTGTCGATCGTGTAGCCCTATATGTGGGCTACACATGTGCATGACCATGAGACGTATCGTGTGTGTGTGTCAGTGTTTACCCGATTAGGTTTTTGTGAGAGTTGACACATCAAATTGTGTCATGGTGTCGTGTCAGGCACCTAGGACACTAAGGGACACTAGGGGCTAGTGTTACCAACCTTGGGTTTCGAGCCTTAGCTCAGTTTGGGTCGCGTATTTGGGTTTACCCTATCTCACTGTACACAGTCCCATTTTCCTGATTTTTGGGATAATTCCCAGTTTTCAAAATCGAATTTCAAAACGATTTTTGTTATGTTTTATACATATAATTGTATGTTTTCAGTATATGTGTACATAGTGTATATATATGTGTGTGTGTAGGAGGAATTGAGGGGTATATACGTGTGTGTACATGTGTATATACATATATGTATATATAGGTGTGTGTGTGTGTATCTGTATGGTGTGTGTGTGTTGGTTTCTGGTTCCAGAAATCTGGAACACCCCCCTCCCCTGTTCTCTGTGAACACACACACCATGCCCCCTTAGCAGTATCTCTCTCTCTCTCTCTCACTCTATTATACTATTTCCTCTCTCACTATCTATATACGTATATATGTTATTATATATATATGTGTGTGTGATTTTGTATTATATACATAGTGTATACATATATTGATATATGTGTAGTAGATAGACTTGTGTATATCTATATGTATAGATATGTATATATTGTGACTTTCTAGATATAGGTTTATATGGAAATCTATAGAAATTTAGCCTATGGTCTAAGTTACTAGCCTATGGCTATTAGGGGCTAACCCTAATTGACCTAATGACCCATGACCTAACTAGTTGACCCTTGTTTGACTAGTGTTGACCAAAGTCAACCTTATGTCAAAACTTGACCTAATTAACCTAGAATTGACTAGGATTAACCTAAAATGACTAGTTTAACTAGTCTGACCATGTTTGACCTAACTTGACTAGTAGACCTAGTTTGACTAGATAATTGACCATTGTTGACCAAAGTCAACTATAGGTAAACCCTGACCTAATTGACCTAGAAATGGCTTGGATGAACATAGAAGGACTAGTTGACTAAAGTTTGACTAAACCCTAACTAATTGATTTATGTTTGACCATATGGTTATGAGGATAGTCCTATGTAATTTAAGATATGTAATGGATTAAGTGGAATACTTAGGAGTTGTGTCATGATTTGTGTTAGCCTTAGAGATTGACTAGAAGTTGACCATTAGTCAAGATTGACCTAATTACCTTGTTGACTAGTCTATGTTTGACCAAAACCTTAGTTAGTCTAAGTTTGACCTATACTTGACCTAGATTGATCATGTTGACTAGTATTTGACTAGTCTGACCATTGTTGACCAAGACCCTAGATAACTTGACTAGTTTGACTAGAATATTGACCAAGAGTTGACTTTAACCTAGACTAGACTTGTTTGACCTTGTTTGACCTTATTTGACTTAGTTGATTTCCTGTGACCTAGTTTGACTTTAGAGTTGACCAGAGTTGACCAAGAGTTGACTTTTGACCAGATTAACCTAGAATCATGTAGTATGCATTGTATACTCTATTTTTACCATTGTGGATACATTGTGACTTGTATTGCTCTGATTAGGAGCCATACACCTCTCCTCAGGCAGTACATCCTCTTCAGATGTTCAGTTATCAGGCGAGTACATTCTCTGACCGTTTTATACTTGCCAGGATTTATATTCTTGCTCTAGATTACTTTACTTGATGCTGACACGATGGTTATCACGGATTGGTACTATATGGATCTTTTTATGAGATGTTATCCTCCTCGGGAGCATCAGATACAGCATGTTTGTGCGTTTTACGAATCATCATGTATCTCTATGCTTCCATAGATTCACGAATCGCTTGTGACTCATGTAGTCTCATGTTCACAGAGCCTCTCATGAATTACCCATTTATGGGCTTATCACGAATCTTAACATAACTTGAATGGATCCTTGTGTATTGATTGGGAAAACGGGAGAGCAGAAGTAGACATGTGAATAATTCCAAAGTAGTGTAATCATGTATAAACTCAGTAGTGTAATCATGTATAAATTCTAGCCATTCACATGCCTATCTTGTACTCTACATCACTAGACACTTACAGTTCTCTATATACAATAGATATTTCCTTTACAGCTATCTCTTTTACAGCGTATATTTCCTTTCAGCGTTTTCTGTATTTTACTCTATTGCATGTTTTGTATTTCCTATCATACTATGCACTGTGTGAGATGTATTATGCTCGTTCCTGTCATGACTGGACCTATTGAAAATATTACAGAGGACGAGGATGAGGCATGGGTGACTACATATTATGGAGCAGGACTAGATGACACTTGTGTTGAGGACCCACAGCAGGATCCACCTGCAGCTGAGGATGTTGCCCCAGTAGTCTAGGCTAGTTTAGCTAGACAGTCATTTTCTACATTATTATTTTGTCTCACATTCTGAGTTGTATTTTGAAATGTTGAGATTTATAGACCCTTAGACTTATTTGTATTTTGGGTTGACATTCTGGATGTTATGTATCCTAGACACGTAGACTTATTTCATCTATGCTACTGTTCTCTTTGAGTTACTGTCTATTTATCTATCTTTCATTCTTCTACCCTAGATGTGATTGAGATTTTTTTCTGTTATGTCACCTCCATTCGGAGAGTATATACTGTACAGGTACCTTTATATTGTTAGATGATTGACCTAGGACAACGTTCTACTACCGATACTGCGGCGTAGGCTGGACGTACCCACTTCTCGTGCCCTTACTCTAGGATGCGGGTCATGACAATTGGTCATGACTAATGATGCGTACCTATTTTCTTGCGGATACCATGGCATGTGACACATCAGGACATCATGATCATCGCAGCACACTAGGAGTCACTACCAGGCAAGACACCTTGCCCTTACTGTTTAATTTCTTGCACAATATCATGCATGTTTTGTTTCTTATAAGTCGTTCTTTCAAAACCATATGTAGTTACAAATTACTATACTATAGTTTTCTTTATGCATTTGGCCTAGAGTTAAAGGACCTCCTTTGTTTGTAACGCATTCATTGGCCCGACACCTGTGTGCCACGATGTCACGTATCTCATATAGATTCGGACTTTCTTACCGATCGTACATTGGTGCGTACAGGTCGTGCGTTAGGTTATAACTGCTAATAGATTTGTCTAAAAGACTTAGCAGTTACTAGAAATATTATGGTGTGGATTCAGCACGAGTAGTGCATGGGGAGGGAGAAGACAATTATTAGGCGTAGGGGCTTTCACACATTTACTTTCCTCTAGCTGCTATTAGTGACTCAGCTGAGAACTAGTGCGCCGTACATTTATTTACTTTTCTCTATATGCCACTAGTACCTCGGTTGAAATACAAATGTGCCGTACATTTACTTTCCTCTAGCTGCCGTTAGTGACTCACCCGAGAGACTAGTACGCCGTGTATTTATTTACTTTTCTCTAGATGCCACTAGTGTCTCGGTTGAAACGTTAACGCGTCGTGTTTCTAGTCTCGGAAGCCCTTGTGTGGAACGTTGTCTTCAAAGTGCATGATTACACATAGAATGGTTAAGGACTTTTATCTGTTTAGACATATGCAATTTTCTGTTGAGCTAACTATATTCAGTTTATGACATGATATTATGTATCTTGTTACGTCCCTCTGAGGATCTGGTTATCTCGTCAGGTGTGTGCTCTTGTGTTTCGCAGGTGTTCTAGCTCTATCCGTGACCATCTCTATTTCTTCAAGGATGATTGCACTTGGATCGTCTTCGCTTTGCTCGCCAAACTTATTTTATTTTCCATGTATTTTTCCCTTATTTGTTGGTAGTGGATTTGTCTCCGCCCAACATATTGTATCAAGACAATTCATTATCATTATATGATATCTCTTATTCATTTATTTTTGTGTGGATAGGATTAGTTATGGTTCTACTGCATTTTACAGCTTACGTATATTTATTATACGGCTGACATGTCTACGTTTCTAGTCCTATGTATTTTGGGACTGGGGTGTTACATATTTTTGTGGTGGCCCATGCATGTCAAGATAAATTATTTGGTTAGTTTACCGTACCAAGCAAGCCTGCGTACAGGATTAGAGTCTAGGATCTCATACACATACTTGACCGCCTTCTCGCTTGACTCCTCGAGTTGCATCTTGCTTGATCCCTTCTATCGTGATTCGTGTCCTTCTTTCGTGCTTGATAGAAATTAATAAGGTAACCCATACTAGGTGGACATGACCCATTGTTCCATCATTCTACTAGTTTAACTCTTGTAAGTTGGGTAGAATGCCTTACGACCTAACCTTCCTTGTGACCTTACCCAAGTATTAGGCAAGTAGACAGTAGGACGACTGTATAGGCACCAACATAAGACATGACTAGACTCTTAAGAAGTTTGAACTAGTTCCACTCCTTTCAATATTAATCTCACGTGCCTATGTTTTACTAATTTTAACTATCTTATGCTGCTAATTTAGCCTAAGTTTTGCAAGCTTATTCCCTTATCGAGCTTGATCATGACATATTTTATTGGGTGCGCACCCACTAACATATTGTATAATCAGAACCGGTGCATGATGGTCTGATCAACCTAGTGCACTTTGGTTCGCTTTTATCTATCATTCTACGTGGATGGGGACTTAGCTAAACTTGCCCTCTAGAGTCTCATCCGCGACAGCCTTGGTAATTCTTTTTGAATTACTCACTCACCTTTGAACCACATATTGGTATTCGAAAACAACTTCTTTGGACTCATATTGACTTTCGTCTTTCATCTATTTTAGACGAAGACGAAGACTTGATAGATAGACCCAAAGTATCACCTTTAGTTGTCCCACCATCTATTGCCAAGATAGTTAGCTATGGACCAACCAAGGTGACTATATCTTCGCTTTGAACTACTTGTCGATTCCAAATCTACTATCGTGACCTTCTAATCATTCTTGATACTTGAGGATGATTCAAATCGTTCTCTTAATCATACCCTCAACCTAGACGACCAATATACAACTCTTCTCAAGGAACCATCTCTCTTAAGTCTCTAAATTCTTATTATTTTTCCCTTAATCTACTCGATTCTTTTCTATTCTTTAAACTCGTGTTTTATCTTGATCTAGTTAAAACCTTGATCATTTTATTCTTGCATTAATTAGCCATATCCATGATCATTTTCGTATTTATCTAAATCACGATTTTCTAATTCATGTTTTGTTGAACGTTGTGATTTGATTATTCCTCATCGACATACCCATGTGACCTTTTCAACCCCCTACTTATTTTTAATTTCGAGGACAAAATTCTTGTAAGTTGGGTAAGATGTAACCCCCTTAAATTTTTACTATGGTTTTAAAATTTTATTTATTTATTTGGTGTTGATTTTATTATCGAATTTGAACGTCGCGCGCGAATTTGCGTTTTTTATATTTACTCGTCGAGTGCGAATATGTGCGAGGTACATATTTTGAAAATATTTTATTTATAGAATTTATTAATATAGAAAACATATATCTCATTTCAATATAGAAAAGTAACTTGTTTATTTTGCTGGAAGGCATATAAATTTCGTCGCACTAGTGGCTATATTTTACTGTTATTATAAGGGCACAACCTTTTTTACTCGGGGTTAGCCAGGATTAGGGCTAGCCAGGTTGGGAGAAACTTTTACTAGGGCTATCCAAATATTCCACTTAGGGGGCTGTCCAAAGCCCACAGCCCCCCAAACCCCAAAAATCATTCTCATTTCTAAATTTCACTCTCTCTCATCACAAACCCTAGCTTTCTTCTTCTTCTATCCATATTCTTCTTCTCTACCATTTCCATTCTCACATCTCCATCAAAACCCTAATTTTTTTCTCATCATCATCATCTTCTTCTTCTCCACCATTTCCATCATCACAATCTCCATCAAAACCCTAATTTCCTTCTCTTTCCCAATTTCGATGGCACCCAAAAATTTAAATAAACCCTAAAATGCATGGAAATAAAGGTTAAATACTCATTTTCTCACAAAGAATGCATAGAAATAAATTCTAAAATGCATATTTCACTCTATTATCAAGATTGAAACAAACCCTAACATATTTTTTTCATTCGAAAATTTCGACTTTAGGACTGCCAGAAATTATGGCAGTCCTGAAAGGAACTTGCTGTACAGCAAGTATCTTTCAGGACTGCCTCAATTTCTGGCAGTCCTCAATATGTCTAGGACTGCCAGAAATTGTGGCAGTCCTGCTGTAGAGCATGTCCCTTTCAGGACTTTTACAATTCCTGGCAGTCCTCATTACTTCTAGGACTGCCAGAAATTGTGGCAGTCCTGTTATACATTGAGTCTATTTGAAGACTGCCACAATTCCTGGCAGTCCTTATTACTTCAAGGACTGCCAGCAATTGTGGCAGTCATGTTGTACATCGAGTCTATTTCAAGACTGCCATAATTTCTGGCAGTCCTCAATACTTCTAGGACTGTCAGAAATTGTGGCAGTCCTGATATGAACCCAATTATTCTGCAACTAGGATTTCTTCCATAGTTTTCTTCTACAACTAGGATTTCATGCATAATTCTTCTATTAATAAAGAAAAATTGGTTAATAGACTAATAGATTAATAGATTTGATAGATTTGATAACCTAATTTCTTCTACAACTAGGGTTTCATCCATAATGCCCAAACAAGAAGAAAAATAAAATAAAATAGGGTTTGGAGAAAGAGATCTGAGAAATTAGAAGAGAGCAAAAAATCAAAATAAACTAGGTTTGCAAAAATTGATGTTCTTGTTCTTGTTTTTTTTTTCTTCTTCTTGTTCTTGTTCTTCTTCTTCTTGTGAGGAATGGAGAGAGAGAGAGGAAGAAAACAAAAATTATAACACTTATCTTTTATACCTACTACTTGGATAGCCCTGAGTAATTTTTTCAGTGGCAAACTTGTAAATAATGAAAAACTAATACTTGGACAGCCCTGATCAAAATGTGTTGTGCCCTTATAATTTACCATATTTTATTTATTTATTTATTTATGCCGATTTCGAAAATAATATATACATAGATATTTTTGTACTAGTCACATGCGAGATACATGAAATTTAATTCATGTATATATTTGAAAATTTCAAAATTCCTTTATTATTAGTTTATTATTTATCTTAAATTATTAAAAAGGCATTTTAAAGATATTTTCTATTAATAATCAAATATTTATTACAATTTTTGAAATTATTTAATACTGATTATTTTAGTATTTATAAAAGATAATTTAAAACTTTGTTGGTTTAAATTTAATTAATTATGATGATTAAAATTTGAAAAGATTTTATCGACTTTATTTTAAATAGATTATAAAAATAGAATGTATCTATATTGGATTAGGATTTGATCCAATTACTTTTAGCCAATTTGAATTAAATATGAAAAGATCTAATTGGGGATTTAAACAATCCCAGTCCTTATCCAACTGGGTCCTCCACCTCCTATATAAGGAGAGGCTCATTGCTTCTTTCTTCCATAAACTCCACACCCAAAATTTCCATCCATAATCACATCGTGCATCGTGTCCGTGCCCTGCCATCTACTATATTTCTATTTTTGTACAAATACACGGGTCTCCATGCCCGACAGATCCGGACACCCGACTCCACAACTTCGACCATTTGACATTGACCCGACCGAAATCCCCTTGACCATCCCCGACACAGAACTCTAATCTAAAACCCGAACCCTATCGCCTCCCCACTAAACTCCTCCTCTGGCAGACTCTCTGTCGGCCACCCCGCATAGCCAGCACCAACCCTGACCTCTTTCTTCGTCCCGCTTCCCCGACCAGCAACCGGTCCTCTCTGTAGTAACCAGAATGCAGCACCTCCGGCAAACCACCGTTCCAACTCGTGCTTACCCACCGCACTAGTGGCAACTCCCCGTCGGTGTCACTACGGCCATACCCAGGCCTACTGCCACCTTGCTCCTCCCTACCGGTATAGACACCACCATAGCAAACCACCACCCATCGCCATTGCCGCGCTCGACAACAGACCACACCCAACCACAAAAACCGCCACCACCATCTCTACAGATTTTTGGCCAACAACCGACCAACGTCGCCGCGACCCCAGCCACCATCACCCATAAAAAAAGGGCGAGCAAGCGAACACCCAAACCACCAGACTCACCGTGCAAGCGCCGAGGTGTGCCACCTCCGTGTCTTCCCGTGCCACGCCGCGCAGACCGGAGCACCGGAAAGCCTCTGCGCAGACCCCTCGACCTCGCCATCACCGGGGAAATACTGTCCCCTGTCGACTTTGCCTTCTACGCCTCTGTCGCCGATGTAGCTCCTTCGCCCCCGTGTCTAGTAGGAACCCAGCCGCCGCAGCCTCTTGTAAGTCTTCCGCAACGCCAGACCTCCTCTTCCGTGACCGCATCGCCGTGGGCCAGCCCAGTCGTTCACTCAGCTGGATCCTCCTCCGCCGAGCCGGTCATATCCCCTCCTCGACGAAACCCTCTTCGCCGCTCTGCCCCTGAGCCGCCCTAGCTGTGAGCCCCTATTTTTCAAAAATTTATTAAATTAGTGTTAATTAATGGTTAATGTCAAATTTAGCCTTAAAATATTTATTATGATTTTTAGGAATATTTCTAGAATTTTTAAATGAGTTTTAAATGAGTTTTAAATACAAAAATATCATTTGCAATTAATTAAAATATTTTAATACCATTTTGTAATTTTTAGAATTGTTTTTACATCAATCTGCAATTTATTAAATTATTATTATATCAGTTTGCAATTAATCAATTGTTTTAAATTGCGGAATGCAAATTTCTATTTGCATTTACCTACTGTTAGGACCTTATTGTAAATCCTAAAAACTATGGGGACCTAAGTGTAATTCCTAAACCCTACCCACCCCCGACGACTCGGGCTGACCGACGACCGCTACACCGACCTGCCCGCCATTTCCGGCCAGCACGACGCCCCCTGACCGACTCGACCCCCCCATAAAAACCCCCTCACTCCCCTCGACTCGACCACCACCACTACAACCACCCAGCCACCCACAATCGCCCCGACATCCTAAACCCTAACCCTAACTCTGGCGAACCCTCATCCAGCCTCCACGGTAGTCGCCGACGTCATCGACCACCCCCTATCGTTCGCCGTGACGAGCTACGCCCAGCACCGCCCGAGCGCCACCGCCCCGACACTTTCTCCGCCGTTCAGCACGTTTAAAAACCCTTCCCATTCGTCGGACACATAAGTTGCAGGTGCGTTTTGTGTCGTACGTGTCGCGATTCGACTACGTGGTTTCGCCAGGACACGACGAACTCAACGCTGGTGCGGACACGCATCTGGGCATGTGCGTGTCGTGCATAGCGCGGACACTTAGACTCCTGTGTCCCAAACTGTCATGACATGATGTTTATCGGTTTTTTATTATTTTATTTAAATAAAACCTAAATAAATTAAACTAAAACCTAACCCTAACACAGCGCTCGGGCTGACCCCATGCCAGCCCGACCCAACTCAGGAACCGACCCAGAGGCGGAGTTCGAACCCCCCCGCGCTTGTTTCATTTTTCCTTTTTCTTTTTCTT